>JAQGBQ010001161.1:0-13142 GCA_034698485.1 Vertagopus arboreus
AGCTCCAGCAAACGTAATGCACGACGTTGGAGGCAACCTAAAGGAGCCAAGCATCCTAAATCACGAATTGAAATTACCATTGATGCTCATCATAAGGTTGACGGCCGAGGAAATAAGTTTCTATGTCATGATTCTGAAGATGACCGCAGGATCCTTATTTTTACCACGAATGATAATTTGCAGGTAATTTAAAGCATTTCAAAGCCAGATTTTTAATGAGATTTATAGTTTCTAATTATTATATTTCTTACGCAGATGCTTTCTGAGTGCCCCGTGTGGAGTATGGATGGCACTTTTGATGTTGTGTGTAATCTTTACACTCAGTTATGGACCATACATGGAATAACGGATGATGGTTGGGCTTATCCTTTAGTTTATGCTCTGCTACCCAACAAATAAACTAAAACCTACAAGTATGTGTTGGATCAACTGAAATTAAATGAATATGGACACATTTTGAATCCTCAGGAAATCATCATGGATTTTGAGAAAGCTGAGTTGAAAGCAACTTCACTTTGCTTCTCTAAGGCTCTTCTTCAGGCGTGTCACTTTCATCTTTGTCAATCTCTTCGCAGGAATTACACACCAGAAATGATGAAGCAATATCGGCATAATCATAACTTTGCTTTGTTGATGAGAAAGATAACTGCTTTAGCGTTTGTCAAACCTGACGATGTTGTCACAGCATTTAATGAAGTAAAAAGTTCTTGTGTGTTCGAAGGAAAATTAAAAGATGATTGTGACAAATTCTTCGACTACGTTGAAACGACTTATGTCGGAACGGAGTTTGACTCACCCATGTACAGTATTGTCTTTTGGAATGTACATCAAAGAGTTCTAGACAATCATCCACGGACAAATAATGCCATAGAGGCATGGAACCGAAGATTTGGAGTTTTTGCAGAATCCTCAAACAATCCAATTTACAAGCTTCTTCCTCTAATAATTAAGGAGCAAGATTACACAGCTGGACTTCTTGTTTTAAGATCTGCAGGTGAAAAACTTTTGGATAGAAAGTTCAGTCAAAGGAGATTGAACGCAAGATTGTTGCACTTGGTTGGTTTTGGTTGGTTATGGAAGTCGGTTGAAGATTATGCTAAAGATGATGAATGGGAGCTTTCGAAGTTTATTGCAGGCGTAGCCCATAATATGACAGACTTGAGGAAATTCAAACGCTCGGCCAGTCACCGTGAAACGGATCGTCCTCCAAAACTTTACCCTCAAAGCGAAGTGCAAACTCAAATTTGCACATCTATTGAAGAAAATGTAGAGAATGAGCCACCAATACCTCCTATTGAAATACCAGGGTTCTCAAGACAGTTTAGCACTGCCCCTGTTGTGATTAGACGAGGAAGGAAAAGAAAGTCTACCCTTGACACAGAACATTTGGCTAAACGATCACGTTAAAACTGAATTGATTATTTGTAAATTTGTAATTTTGAAATCGACGATAAATGGCGAAAATAATCGTCGCATTGTCACAGGAAAATACTGTGAAAAATATTAGCATTTTTAATTTTTTTTTTTCAATTTAAATTAAAACAGGTTTGGGTTGTACTTGGTGGTCCTATAAAAATATTTCTAAGTTTTTTCGAAAAAGAATATTGGGCATTTTTTTTGCATTTTTAAGCATTTTTCATTTTTTTTCGTGGTTTTTCGAATTTTTTTTTGAAATTTTTGATTTTTTCAAGTTAGGTTCGATCAGGTCAGGTTAGGTAACTTAAAATAACCCAACCTAACCCGACCTGATGGAACCTAACTTAAAATAAAAAACTTAAAAATCAAAAAAAAATTCGAATAATCAAAAATAAAAAAAATAAAAATGCTTAAAAATGTTCAAAAAATGCAAAAATGCAAAAACAAAAATTCCCCAATATTTTTTATAGGACCACCAAGTACAACCCAACCTAAAACAGTTTAAAAAATGTTCAAGAAGTCCATAGTAATTTTTACAAAAAAAAAACATCTATCAAAAACAAATTCAATAGACTTTTTATAGCTTAAATACACGTATATTTCCCAATATTTCCCACTATTGCCCAGATATGATGGTAAATAGCTTTTGAAAGTAGGAAATTTTTAAAAACAATTAAAAAATTGCATGAGATTTTATTACAATGCGTCACTATGCCCCATGAGATTATTGATTTTGGTGGGAATTATTTTGATTTAAATTCAAACTCGATTCCACAAAAACAAATAATTAAATAAATTAAATTGTGAATTAAATTGTGAATTAAATAGTCAATTAAATCTTAAATGTGAATAATAATTAAAAATGGAGGAAGAGAACAAATTTAACTGCACAATTTGCAACAGAGACGAACGACTTGGTGAAGACTGGCTTCAACATCTGACAAGTCTAGGTAAATTAAATAAAAATAATAAAATACAAAAAACAATTCAAAATTTTAATTTAAAAAAACATAAATTTAAATTAATTAAATAATTAATTAATTTTGTATGAATTTCAGGTCATCAGCGGTCTGTTAGTCGTCGACCTGGAGGTATTCTTCATTTCATCTCAAAATATTTGACGTTTCTGACAGAATATCGAAAAATAATCGTTTTTATTCAATTGTTATTCATTTTTGTTCAATCTTTAAGTCGTTTTTAAGAATTTTTTTTGTCATTTTTATTCAATGTTTTAAATTAAAAATTGAACTCAACGTTTGAATAAACGAATTTTTCGAATATTCGACCGAATATTGAACATTATTACTATTACTTCTCCTAGTCTCACTGTTACCAATTTCCCACTTTTAAACTAATTGATATCCCACCTGGGAAATATATCCAGTCAAAGTCCATTAGGTTTTTCAAATCCCAGTTGTTTTCAGTGTTTTTTTTTCAAAACCCTAGGAATTTCTCCGTATTTCTTTCAAAACCGTAGACATTTTGTTATATATTTTTTCAAAATCCTTAAAAAAATTCAGTATATTTGAAATTTTTTGCCAAAATCGCAGCTTTTTCCCAGTATTTCCCAGTACTTGAGCTATTACAAAGGACGGGAATTACCACAAATGTCTCAGCTAATTCAAATATCATTTGGAGACACTTTATTTATTTTTTGTTTCTGTAGGTGGACACGGTCACTGGTCAGAGCCGCCACTGCGAGAGAGGTCGATTACAATCCACGGGTGTCAAAAGGTCAAAGCCTCGCCCTACGACATTGGTCAATATGTCACGAAGTGGGGGAAGTTGGAGGAGTTCATCTGCCCCACGAGTATCGAGGGAACCAAACCCGACGAAATATTCTGCCTTTTTTACAATCAGTAAGTCAGATATTATTTCAAATGTCACAGTCCAATTTAGAAAAAGGCACAAATGGTACTACTGCAAGAGTAAAGAATTTATAGTCTGGAAAAGGAGCATAGAACAATACTTTAATTTATGAAAGGTTACACCAACATCTGCTCCATTTTTTTTACTTGGACTGTCACGTTTAGTTTAAATAAAAAAATCAGAGAGCGATGCTTAAAATTAACACTGAATGGGTTGGCAGATGGGGTCAAATTTAGCTCTGTACTTGAATAGGATTACGGGGTCAAAATTTAACGTTGTAGGGACAAGGAAACGATTCTTAAATTAATTTTGTATTTGTTCTAGGGATTCAGTGAAGAACATCTTGGAAGTAAATGGACATCGAATCTCGGGGCTTCAGGTCAAAATCAGAGAGAAATATTCGGAGCAAGACGTAGTGGCTACAGAAGAAAACGATGAGACTGATGGTCAGTGAAATAAAAATTAAATATTAGATTTAAGAAGAAAAGAGTTAAAAATGGCGAAAAGTCGTGCATTTTTAAAACATTTTTTGTTAGGCTTTTGATTTTTAAAAACAATTAAACCTTTCAAAAAAATTATAAAGTTTTGAACGTTTGTAAATATTTTTGCTAATGTTTTTCTGTTTTTGACCATTTTTGAACGTGACTAAAGTTTTTTGAACTGTTTTGAGCATTTTTAAAGCGTGGATTTTTTCGATCATTTCTGTTTTCACCCTTTTAAAACTATTTTCAATATTTTTTGAAGGTTTTTGGCCATTTGTGACTATTTTTGAACATTTTAAAAGTTTTTTAAAAATAATTTCTGAAGGTTTTTGAACCTGAACAATTTACAAACCATTTTTGAAGGATTTTTTCCCTATTTTTGACTGTTTTATAATCTTTTAAAATCATTTTTAGGTAAATTTTGGACGGTTTTGTTAATTTTTAATTTTAATTTTTGTTTATTGTCTTGCTCTAGAAATGTTGGATACACCTACGAAGAATGGGAAGAATGGGAATGGAACTGCTGCGGTTGTGACTGACTACAAAAACTGGGGAAAAGGCTTAAAATTGGAAGACCAGCTGACAAAATTATTCCAGGAGATTTCTCTAACGCCCAAAGAACTCCAAAAAAGGACAAAATTTACAAAAGAACTTCAAGAAATCCTTCGACAAACGTACGATTTTATTCAGCAAACAAAAACTTAAAAAATCTTTATTAAAAAAATAATATGTGAATGATTTTATATTTCTTGTACATATTTATAGGTTTGAGCACTGCTTCGTATTTTCTTATGGAACTGATTCATTTGGACTGGCAATTTCGGACGATCCTATACGATTCTGTGTTGATCCATATGGTACGTCAAATCATAGGAGATCAAAATCAGCGTTTAATTGTCAAAAATTAGCGTAAATCAGCGTTTTTAGCTCCAAATTAGCTTTAATTAGCGAAAATTAGTTTTGCATTTGGAATAACAGCCTTAATTAACGAAGTTCAATGTTGTTTAAAATAATCCATAAAGATTAGCCAAAAATTAGCATTAATGGAAAGAATCAGCATTAATTAATTAAAAATTGGCCTTCATTTTTGCGGCTCAGCGAAATTAAGCGTTTTTTTTTAAAAAAAATTCACAATAAAAGTTTAGATTAGCTTTAAATACCAAAAATCAGCGTTAATTAGTTTATGAATTAGCTTTAGTTAGAAAAACTCTGCATTAATTTTTGAAAAATCAGCGTTAATTCGTTAAAAATTAGCATTAATCAGTTAAAAATCAACTTCAATTATAAAAATTAGCATTAATTAAATGAAATCAGCGTTAATTAGTTAAAAATTACCATTATACAGCGAAATTCAGCGTTATTCTGTAAGAATTCAACATATTCGGAGTAAATCAGCGTTTATTCGTTTAAATTAGCTTTAAATGGCAAAAATAAGCGTTAATTAGTTTCAGAATCAGCCTTAATCAGTTGAAATCAACTTTGATTTTTAAAAAATTGGCTTTGATTAGCAAAAATCTACATTTATTTTCGAAAATCAACTTTAATTAACAAAAATTAGCATTAATTAGTCAAATTCAGCTTAAAAATTAATTCTTAGATAATAATTAGCTAATTAACTGGATTTAATAATCGTCTGTTTTTGTTGTTGTACAGAAAGCCTTGGAACTAAAACGAAGGGCATAATCGAACTGAAGACTGCAACCGATCAGATGTCAACTAACCTTATGTGAATTAAGAATGATAATTAAAAATTCAATTTGATAATTGATTTTATTAATTATCTTCTGAGGTTAAAATTAATTAAATTGTTTCAATTCCAATTAAAACAGATTCCAAATCCTGTCCACGTATCAGAAAGATGGATTCAGTATCTTCAAATACGTCTCACTAAATAACATTTCTCCTGTCACTCAATTCACCGTAAATCAGGTAATTAAAAAAATATATTTTAAAATATCAAATCATCGAACTTTAACTTTACAAATATTGCTTCTTTACTGGTTCAATATGCATAAGTAAAAAAAAAATCGATTCTAACCAAGTGGCCTAGGTTCGAATCCGATAACCAACAAACAAAAGCCTTGCTACTTTTTGCTTGTTTTTTATACATAATTGTTTTCAAATATACATTTAATCTTTAATTTGCATGTTTTATGTCATTTACAATCTCTAAAACTGGATTAATATTAATCAATATTTTTTAATTTCAGGTATCATTCAACTATGAAGAGACTATTTGTAAAGTTCAGTTTGAAAACTTCCTGTCTTTACAAGTGAGATTTTATTTAATCATAATATTTAGCTCTTTTATGGGTGGCATTTAATTTTTTTTTGATTCAATTTAGAAATCCAGACTGATAAAGTTCCTAAGCAAACAAGACTTACGTGTTTGGCCACTCATGGTAAGCAAATTGATTGAAAATATTCCAGTCAGGGTATGTCTTGGGATTTACCACCTGGGATTTAATGGGAATAACCGGGTTTCAAAGTGCCTTGGAAGTGGGATTTTCTGATTTAATGGGATTTGATTGGTTTTAATAAAGAAAATTCCAATTTTTTTTATACTTATGTTCTCTGTAATTCATGGGAATTAGGGAGTCTTAAAGATGAATTCGAAGTAGGATTTTGTGATTTAATGGGATTAAATGGGTTTTATTTTAAACGATAAGAATATTAAAAAATACTTCTTAAATTACTACTCTGGTTTTTGTCAAATTACATTTTAATTGTGTTTTTATATCGGAATTTTAAAATATTTTGGGGTTTTTCAACTGTTATTACATTTGCGCACTGTCATAATCCAGTTAAATCCCATTAAACCCCACTGTGATTTTAAATTCAGCTCTAAAATTAGATTTCTGAAACCCCGATTTGTAAAAAATACGCCTAAATTTTATGAATTATTTTTTTGACTAAATGTATATATATATTTTTAAAATAACTTTCAGATGCTAGTTCGCCACTGGAGTTTGTCTCATGGGCTTTTCGAGGGTCAGAAGGAAGGAGATGAATTCGAAAACTACACCGTCATACTCCTCCTCGTCTTCTTCTTGATCAAGACTAAAGTAAACCACTTAAAACCACACCCTCTTTACAAAAAGATTACCAAAATACACCATTTTTTATGCGAATTTACATTAAAAATTATAATTTTGATAGGTGATTCCATCCGTGGCTCATTTGCAATCTCTGAGCACTTCACCTTTGATCATCAACTCTATTGACTTGTCTTTCTGCACAGGTAAGTCATTTATATTTAGTTAACCGTCTTATCCTTAGACAATTTCAACAGAAATTAGATGTAATTAAAAACAATTAATGTGAAATAAGCAAAAATTGGCTCAAATTGATCAGAAATTAGCAAAAAGTAGCAACATCTGGTTTCAGGTTTGCAAAATGTAGTAGTAATTTTTAAAAACTCAGCTTTAACTTTTCGAAAATCAGCTGAAATGAAGCAAAATTACCTTAGATTTTCTTGCAATTATTAGAAAAATAGGTTTGCAAATCAGCAAAAATAAGCGTCAATTTTTTAAATATTGTGTTTTAAAACTTCCAGATGCAAAACTGCTGGTGCCTTCAAAACTCTCGTTTTTGGACGACGCTTCTATAAGGTATGATAAAACTATTAGTAATAAATATATTTAAATATTTTTTAGCTGTTTTTTTTAATTTTTTTTTTCTTATCTAGGATTTTGTCGACACTCTCAATTCTGAAGGAGTTCTTTCAATTCTATTCCAAATTAGAGTTCAAAGATTGGGTACTTTGCAGTGCGATTGGTGAACTCATACCGCGACGGAATTTCAAGACGCATTTGGAACGAGATCTACCCGAGCTAATTAAAGATCGATATCGATTCTCGGCAAATGGGGATCTACGGCTACAAAAACTCAATACTATTACTCCTATGTGTCTTCAAGGTGAGGTCAAAGGTCAAGGCGCATTTATGTGAGGTCAAAAATATCCAAAATCTTAGCCAAAATGAATGATTACGTTGGGATTAATTAGCGAAAATCAAATTCAACGTCAATTTCGCTAGGAATGCCCCAAATAGTGATTTTTATCTTAATCTTAAGAAGAAATATAGCTGTTTAGGGGTTTTGTTTGCAGAAACAAAAGTTTTTTAAACCCAAATCCGATTTGGAATAAAAAATCTGTATAACGAGCTCTGGTTCAAGCCCGGTTCACCGCTAAGCCTTGTACTTTTTGCATTTTAGACATTCTAAAAAACCTGAAAAGATTGTTTTTTATGATTTTAAGTAATTTAAATGCAGTTATAAACTACAAATATATGGGCTTCAAAATCCACAAAAAAATGGATTGCAAAATCGTGGATTTTTTTCTCCATCTTTCCCCAATATCTTCATCAAACTCGAATTAAAAACTATTTAGGATTTGATTTTAAACTATGGATTTAGTTAGTTTTTGTTTAATTATTTTAAAAATAGATTTTTAATCTTTATGGTATTTTGAGATTTAAAATTCAATTTTTGTGATTTTGTTGACAGACCCGTTGGACTTGTCGGTGAATGTGTCGGGGGGTGTAGACGAGATGGATCTTTCTGAATTCCAGATGGCATGTGCCAAAACGGCTGAACAAGTAACTACGCTTATGGAATCCTCAAAACCTAATTTATTGGACCTTTTTAAGGTACGATTATTTCTTCACAATCATTACTAAAAAATTAAAATATTTTGTGGTATAAGTATTTTTTTTGCACTTTTTAACAGAATGACAGTGTGAAGGCTGATTTAAAACGGAAGTCAATAGATGATGAAGATAACACACTTATTAGTAGCAAGTGGACCAAAGTCACTCCAAAAAATTGAAAGAGCAGCCAAAATTGTGTAGTATCAACGAAAAATATATTCGACTGCAAAGCCCTGTAAAAATTAAAATAAGAATTTGAAATTTTGACCCCACCTGTTTATTTTTTAGCGGTGTAATTTCTCTATTATAATTAACTAGATGAAAGACACCTCTAAAAAATAAACAGGTGGGGTCAAAATGTCAAATTGTTATTTTAATTTCCTCAAAATCGCACGAGTTTTTGCAGTGGATTTTATTTTGATTTTTTTATAAACTACGAATCTTTGTTACCTTGTAATTTAAAGTTATTTTAAAAACAATTATTTTAAAATTTAAAATTAGTTCGCTTTTGATAAGGCAAAATATAATTCGATTTTATAAACCTAAAATTATAAACGAATTTGGGCCTAAAATGAGTTGAGAAATTAAAATGTGTAAATGTTAATTACTTTTAAGCTAAATATTTCTGAGTACCTATTTAATACTATTTATGTTATTTACTTAAAATTTCACCTTTTTTTTAAAACTTTTACACCAAAAAAATGAATAAAAAATGGAAAACCTATTGCAAAATAAACTTGAATGATTGTAATTTACTAATTAGTTAAATTAAAGTTAGGATTAATTAAATGATTAAATTAATGATTAGTTTGGACTGTTTTTTGCCAACCCTGCAACCGTTTTTTGATCGTGTCCAAAAATGGGTGCTGAGTGATCCAAAACTACAAAAAGACTATAGATAGTTTAAAAGTAGTTTTAATTTAAAAGCAAAAAAATGTACTCTCTAATTTAATGCGATTCTGATTTAGCTAAATGTAAGAAAAACCTATTATTGTTTAATCAACTTAACTTGAAATTGTGGCGAAAATATCAGTGTTTATTTTACTTCTTAATTGCTTGTTAATTATTGTTAAATGTTTTAATTTTTCCTTATCAACTATTCAGCTGTCTGTCATTAAAAATTGTTAAATTTTTTGTTAATTCTTATAAACCATTCACATTTCTTCTATTTACCTAATTATCGTTAAAAATCCTTCATTTTTGTTATTTTCCAATAAAGAATGTTTTAAATAAACCAAAAAAGCTAATTTATTAAATGGTGAACCCTTTTATAGCAATGCTGTTTAACTTTTTCAAATTCTGTTTTCGGATATCGGTTTATGGGGTTCTTGGGCGAACGGATGAAGGTGGACAAAATCGGTCATGGGGTCAAGGGTCACGAACACAAATTGTTTCAGGATCACAAAATAAAAATAGCAACGATTTTTTTTTTAAAACACTGAATTGAATTGAGATTTTAAATATCTTATAATCATTCTCGACTATATTTTAACGACAAACAGTTTTCTATTTTGTGAACTTCACGTTTATGCTACTATTAGTCAATACGATCAGTAATTTGAAAGGGATTCAAAATAATTTTAAAATGGTAGCACATGAGAATGAGAGAGATGAGCCTTTGTCTAATTTATTATCCCCCAGACTATAGTTTTGTATTATTTTGATTTACAGTTTTATTATTTTACAATAACAAAAAACTTCAAGGAGAAAATACAAAAAAAGAGACCAAATTATTCCAAATCTTGGGTCCGCAGTCGAGCATTGCGATTCAAAACGAAGATCCCCAATTCACGGGCACGTTGGACGATTAACTTCCGATTAACTGAATTCACCGAATGGTTTATTTCGGCACAAAATGTTTTGTTGTGCATCAATATCATTTCCAACTCCTGTTATTTAAAATAAAGATAATAATTTATTATTAAACTTAATACACTTACACTTATAAGTTGACAATTGTAGTCTGTAGTGCTTACCTTGATGTTAGAAATTCGGATTTTCCAAAAACCTTTGGGGGTCAAATGTCGAGTCTTCTTGCAAGAACCGTATCCGATTTTAGGCATTTTAGGGAGCCCCTTGAATCGTCTTCTCACACCCGAATCGATGCCCTTCGGCTTTCGCCACTTCGCCTAAACAATAAAAAATAATAATAAAAATTACAATTTCGTTAAACTTAAATAAAGTTTCTTGGTTTGATTTAATAATGCATTTACCTTCAGCTTAACGTAGCGGTCACTTTGCTGACGAGCAAATGGTTTTGTCCGTTTTTTGATGATCTTCATGTTTACAGTTTACTTTGAACAAGACACTGATAACCAAAAATGTTAACTGATCTAAAATTGACTAGTGTGTGTCTGGATTTGGAGTATTTTGGAGATTTGACTAATCCAGTATCAGAAAACGTTTGCAAGTTTGAAAAAAGTGCTTTAGAGAAGCGCTAAACTCAAATTTTTAATCCCACACTGTCCCGAACTTTTCGAACGGGTTCAAAAATCAGAAAATATTATTGTCAAACTAGTACAACGAAAAACAACACAGATTTTTATTTAAATTCGAAATATAAAAATTGAAATAATTTAGCCATCTTTTCTACAGTTTCAAAGTATCTAATATTAAAATATTTAATCCGGAATTATGTACACGAGTCTACATATCTGTAATAAAATATTCGATAATAATAAATAAATCTTGTAAGAGACTTTTTAGATTTTTTTTTTAAATCCAGACAATTTTACCTGATAAAAATATTAATATTCAATTTAATTTAAATAAAAAACAGTATATGGCATTTACAGTAAGATTCCTTGAAATCGAATTTGGCTAAAGTTAAATTAAATTAGATTGAACCGTGTAAATCAGATATTGACTCAATAAATAACATGATAAATATGATAGGTGTAAACTGATTTATAATTGATTTGTTGATCATTTTACAAGTGCATGAAAAAACAGCTAAATTAATATTATGATTTTTTTCAAGATTAAGTTGCTTGTTCTTTGAAAGAACTTTCAATCAGTGAATTACTGATTGAAAGAAATAACATTTTAAGAAAGAACTTCTTTCTTAAAATGTTATTTCTTTCAAACAGTAATTCAGTAATTAACTATTTGGCTACGAGTCAAGAAGTATCTGGAAACAAAAACAACACATCTTGATCTCAAGATCTCTTTTGATTTCACCTTTTCACTGTTCTAAAGCTTTCTCTTAACAGGTTATAGGCTTTTTATTGTCAAAACTCTTCTTTGTGTTTAAATGACAAACAGGGTTCGAAACCCCGACTTTCGAAAAACCCGGGGTTTATGAGAAAAATGAATGTGAGAAGTAACTATCATGAGCATTTTTCTCTCGTTGTAATGTAATGTCGGTAATTTAATCTAATTAATAGTATTTGATTATTTTTCAATGAACTGTTTCGACGTTCCCCATGTATAACAAAAAGTCCAAAGAGTCCAAAAAGTCAAAATACCCCAAAAACCCACTGGGTCGGGGTTTTTCGTTCCCTGATGACAAATAAAAATGGTATCACGGGTTTTAGTGGACAAACACTTCCTAGACAGGACATTTAATATTGTTCACATTTCATGTACAAAACAGTTTATGGATTTGACATGACATGACATTATGGACACATGACAGTTATTGGACAGTAATGTACTAGTTCGTGGACACTGTGATTCCAAACTAAATTGTATTCATATTCTTTAAATTCATTTTTATTTCAATTCGATTATTCCAGCCTTAACTAGAATCATTAGTTCTGGGGCTGTTTTAATAGAACTATTTAATATTTTGTGTACGTTCCAAAAAACTAAAGATAATCTGGACAAAAATTACAACAGTAGTACAATTTGGTGGAATATGGCCCTACTGTTTGTAAACAAATAGATATCCTGCCACTTAAACTTTGACATTTATAAACATGATTTAAATGCAAAGAGCCCATTCTAAAAAATCGTCAACATACTTTATAACAGATATATAATCAGATGGTATCTACTAGTTAAGGTTTTAGTGGATGACGACACAGTTCATTGAAAGAAATCTCTATTAAGGGAAAGTGAGAAACACATCACCATGTTGACTTATGGGGAAAACAAGTCTTGCTAGAAATATAAAGATAAAAAATTGAATTATGGTTCAAATTAAACCTGATTAGTTGTATCAAATAATCATGCTTTTAATCTTCGAAACTATTCTTCGTTCTCAAATGAAAAATAATTGCAATTATTTTTCATCTCTACTAGCCCCAATTTCTGAAGTTGTCAGAACTAACTGGTCACGAATCGTTTACGAGACGCCCAAGGGTTTTGAATTAATATGAAGTTACCTACGATTTTAATTGATTAAAAAAAAGTTTCTGTTTTGTTATAATAATTTAATGAAATTTAATATATATTTGGGGAAATTAATTAATTAATAGTAGTAGTAGTAGTAAGTTTATTGATCTCATTGATATGGCCTACAATATCTTAATCAATTTACTATAAACTTTAATGTGTTTATTTATTCGTCGTTTTTAGAGCTAGATACATATATAGTGCAATATGCTTTTAATGAAAGTATCTAAATATGCATAAAAGGAGGAAGAACAGTTTCACCCAGAGGTCGGACCAATCACTCATTTGATGGCAAAAACCAATCAATCACACCAATCACTCATGATTGAAATGATTGCAATCACAAAAACCAATCACTAGATGAGTGAGTGATTGATTGGTTTCATGA
>JAQGBQ010001162.1:0-13136 GCA_034698485.1 Vertagopus arboreus
GCAAATAACCTGCCGGCAACCAGTTGGCCGGCAAATGTCCGGCCGGCAACTGTCCAGCCGGCATGTGTCCTAGAATCATACAATACAATACAATACAATTTGTATTGTATCTTGCATGCTTTACCAAGCGTGCTTAATATACATGTATACAGTAAATTAATATTTAAATCCCCTCCCAAAATAACTCTCCCTTTTTTGATAGTATAAAGCAATAACTCCCCTCTGAAATAATCCCCCCTTTAAATGTCAAAAAGGGTAGATAGGGGTAAAAAATTAATCTTTTAATCTAATTAAAAATGACAAGTCAATAATTGTAAAGTAATATTATCATACATAGACTTGATACACAAATTGATTAACTAATTGGAATAAATTATACAAAGTGGGGTAATATCAAGTCAAACTTTGTAAACCTGACTTTCAATTACCCTCCCCCCGGAATAATCCCCCTCCCCCTATTTTTGAAGGTTTCAAATATTAACCCACCCGGGGGATTTAAATAGTAATTTACGGTAATTAAAGGAACACAACAATTTTGAATAAACATATTATGTTATTCGTTTTAGTTCGGTTATTATCTATTTGCTACTTTTTTTACGTCAGCTCATTCAACAATACATACATAAAATGAAAACTGACATGAAAATACTTTATCTTGATCTACAGTTTCATAGAACTAATATTTCAAAAATACAATATTGCAAAAATGAGATTAAATATTTTTAATTATTCTTATTTTTGGATCTGATTTGCACACTCTACTGGAATATATTTACATATCCATTACAATCTATCCTATGTGAAATCTAATGTTCAAATCTCACTTTATCACAGTGGCATTTAGTGGGTTTTCAGAATTTAATGGGATTTAGTGGGAATTTATGGGTTGTGGCAAGTGCACAGATTTAAAAATATTCCAAAACTTCAAAATATTTTAATTGTAATGTTTGTTTTTAAATGCAATGAAAACCTAATTGAGAAATAACTGAATGAAATAACTATTTTGGGAGATCTTTTAATGGTTTAACATTAGAAATCATTAAATCTTAAAAAATCTCAAATTCACGGTTAGAAAGCATTATTGAAACCTGTCAATTTCTGTTGATATCATTTTAACCATTCAGTCATCACCTGTTAATATCATTTTACTTTACACCAAAAGTAGAAAGTATAGTGATTGGAAATATAAATAATTACAAGCCTTAGCCATTTATTCGGGGTTCAATAAATATCGATTAAAGATTAAATGAGGATGTTGATTTGTGCCTTTCTCTTTGTTTAGGTGGATTGTTTGATGAAAGTATGAATCATTGTATAAATCATCATCATATCAAATAAATTTGAAGATATATGTGGTGTCATAATAATTAAACTAACAACGGATGAATCTTTGCTTCCATATTAAATTCAGTTGTTTTAATGACTTTATTTTATTCACATTTCACAAGATATAATATCAATACAAAAAGCTACTAATAAACCGGTATACATACATCTTAGAAAAGAAAAACGTTCATAGTAGGATTATAAAGTTTACTAATAGGGATAGTCATCAAAGCTGTAATTGTGTAGTTAACTATCGCTCCATAATAAATGGCTTTGGTTGCCTTCCTAATCTTACAGATCCTATATCCAAAAACACCCACGTAAAACACCAATGGTCGAATCGACCTTAAGACCTTTAGCTGATACTTTCGATTCCAACTGTACATTGCACTTCTCTTCAAATTTTCAATTAACTTATTGGACAATTCATAAGTTTGGATTTCTTGAGCTAAATTAGCAACTAATACCGTCGGCACTAACACGGCTAAACAAGGGAAAAGAAAATAAATCTCGAGTGGAATAAGTGGCATTAGTTTAATTGCTGTAAAGTTAGCCGTAACTGTCAAACCCAAACAACATCCAATCATAACAGCATTAGCTAAGTCGGTATATGGACTTCCAATATTCAAAATTATTTGTAGCTCTTTGAATACATGTGTGACTAATACAAAGTTCATGCTAATTTTACTATCTTTAAACCTCTCTTGTAACCTTATCAAATGCTGGATTGTATCTTGAACAAAGTACATGAAACAAAGGAACATTATTGATGTAAGTAGAATCCCTTTACAGCCTTCGAAGCAGCAGATTGTCGACATTGTAAATCTTACTAAATATACAATTACATTATAAGGAAAAACAGTGATAATTTTTGAAGGGACTATTTCTACAAATGCGTAGTAGAATGGATCAAGATTCGTTAGTGTTCCTAATAAAGGGGTTACTATTGGTATTACGTTGAAAACGTAAACCATTCCCATAAATCCTACTCCGATGACATCCAACTGTTTTTCGCTCACCACGGAAGATTTTTCTGAAACCAAAAACCAAAAATTACTAAATTATTTTTATCAGTTTTAAGATAAATTCAATATATTTTTTTTTTTAGAAAACTATTGAATTGGAACTTGTAATTCAAAAATATTTCAAACATTTTTTATATTGTATTTTGGATCAATGAAAATAATATTACCGGATTCACGTTTAATAATATGTGTCCTCAAAAGTATTAGAGAGTTCCAAGCGACAACAATAATTCGACCGTTGAGAATGATATCCACAAACAATAAGAAAGGTACAATTAAACACTGGCCAAGCATAGACTCGCAAACCAAAATCCATAATGGGGTTAATATCGTTTTTGAAAATAGTTGCCGTACATTTAAATACACTGTACATAAAATTCCGAACAATACGATAAATAAATTGAAATACCATTTAGGGCAACTATTTTTTCTATTCGGGATGTACACCAGTTTCTTTTGTTTAACATCCCACTCTACCGTAACTCGCCAAGATCCTTGATAACTTTTTGCATATTTTGCAAAGCCTTTCAGTACCAGTTTACTTAACATTTTCAGCAGATATTTTTTAAACAAATAACTTTTCAATCAAATATCAGATCTGAAATAAATTTTAGTTAGTTTAAGAAAGTAGATTTATGGCTAAATTTCAAAAAGTTGCTTGCGCATATTGACTTATCTTTGAAGTAAGCCTGTCGAAAATATTTTGAATGTTTTCTAATTAAGGTACATAGTAGTTTTAATGCATAATAAAATAGCAGAAGGATATTGTTGGTAAAATAAATTGATCAACACAGGAAGCTTGTATTAATACTTGACTCTTTTTTATATATTTTACTTGTTTTAACCTATAGTTTGAACAGTTTATACAAATACATATAGTTAGAAAGATAGATATAGGGAATTTTGATGAAAAATAACTTTTTGGATCAGTCTTGACTACTTCTAAATTAACTATATTCAATTTTTTGAGACTCGGCTGCCCTAATACTTTCGTTTCCAAGTGTGGGCTATCGTTGACTTTTTGTCTTCTTGATTATCGAAGTAGTTGTTCTATACTACTGATATAAAATTTGGGAAAATGTATTGTCTCAAAATAAGAATTTAGGATGAATAAGATTGATTTTGTGGGTTCATTTTGATATTAGAAATGAACTTATACAATGTCTCGTAATTTTGAAATGTTTTAACCTTAATAAACCAGCTTTCGGCTTGGACTATATTGCTATTCAGGATTGAAATATTGTCTGCATAAAAACAAGTACTTAGCATTTCGGAGAAATTTTTTTATTTTATTTCTCTCAATTTAATTCCCATGGCCCTAAAATCCAATTTAAAATTGTGACTTCGCAAAACAATCTTGTATATGAAATTGTGCAATAAATATTTCTTCAGGTACTTCCAGCCTAGATATCGTTGATATTCGAAAAAAACCTATACCATCTAAAAGGGTTTCACAATTCATTTCATTTCAAATGTAGAATTTTAAAACGATCTGGCTATTATATTTATTTGTAAATATTTTATAAAGAAATTATATCTTTTTAAAAAGGAGAAGTTTTGAAGGTCAATTCGCATAAAATTATCTACCTAAAAAGTCTACAATAGTTTATTCAAATTGAAGCAAATGTACATCCGGTTTAATTAAAATATTTATGAATGATACAGCAGCAAAGTTAGAGATGTTTAATGAATGAAAAAAACAATTCTTCGTTTGTTTTATACATAATAATTTCCAGCTGGTTTATTACATTTACATTTCATATCCCATGTTCAACACCAGGCCTTGAATTTCAAATAAAATGCGACTATCTAACCGAAAATGGCAAAGTAGTTACATTACAGTGTAAATAAAATTATTTCAAATCTAATCACCATAAATTTTAATCAATACAAATTCTTAAATTAACCACTGCCTGTAGGAATAGTGGAAATAGAAGAGGATCGAGATGCAGTTGTACTCGATACAGTTGTTGATGACGGACATGTCGCAAAAGTGCGACACTTTGCTGAGTTACCAAACCAGCAAAAGCATCGTTTGCAATCGAGATCCACACTTGAAAACGGGGTGCAGTTAGGCACATTTTCCCAAGACCAAGGTCCAACCAACCAGTTCACTATGAAATTAATAATTAAATACATGATTTATTTTTTAGTAAACAAAAAATTTAAAAAAAACGGAGCTTACGTTGAGGTCCATTTCCATTTCCACCGAAAAAAGTTCCACGAGAGCTTCCGAAAGTTGAAAACAGCATTAAGCTAATGAGAACAATTGAAGTCTTCATTCCGTAGTGAGGCTGCAAAACAGGTTTATTTTATTAAATAATTAAATAATAGATGGGTCAATTAATTTACTTTAAAAAATACCTTCTGAAAACAAGCTTTTAAAATAGTTTAAGTATTTTGAAAAAAATTCAACACAATCAAGTTCTTCAATTTGAGATAGATTATTTTAACTTGTTTGCAAGGTTGTGATGTTTTTATATCAAATCCAAATCCTGTTCACTAAATCCGTGATTTCGAATTAATGGGGAATTAAATTATGATCCATTGTTAGTTTGACTTCTTCCAGGAAATATTTGTTGTCTGGTTGTGTAAATACGAATTTTATACATATGATTAAGGGAAATGTATTAAAAATAATTCAACATCTGCAAACTGTTTAAAGGTCATTTTAGTATTCAAATTATTATTCAACCTTGAACATTTTAAGAAGTATAATTCATGAGATGACCTAGTATTTAAATATTTAAACAACAGTTAGAAGAGATCAAATTATTTATTCGAATTGATTTTGGAGTTTAATAATGTCAAGTAATATATTTATTTTTAAATCAATTTGGTTAAACTTATTCAGTTTGATTCTAGGGAAAAAATCGATACATGAATCATATAACCTTCATGATTGTATAATCAACTCCAATTACGCCTAAATTCACAAATACATTGATACCATGAAAGGATCTATACTTTTTTTGTAAAATCAAAATAATTTTTTAAATTTAATTCCTTGAGAATAGGATAAAATATGTATGATCCTTTGTAATCTTGTGTTTCCAATTAAAACTAGCAAATTCTAGACATGCAAAAATTGTTGTCAGCTGTATTAATACTGCTGACTGTATTAATACCTAAAGTGTGTGGTTTCTTGGTGAATATGCTTACAATATTTTTCGATGTTCTGGGTGATCTGTAAAATCTGAAGGACCTAGAATTGTTTTAAATTTTGGTGATTTGGGATCCTTACACCTTTGTTATATTTAGTAAAAAGCGTTTTTGTGGTTTTGTTCAGAGATAAAGTGAGAAACAATAACTTCATTTATTTATTTTTTGACAATTTTGTGGTAGTGAAAACCTCGTTTTGTAATCTCTTATTGGTATTTTTACCTCATCTTTCCTTTCAAGCAACAACTTAATAAAAGATATGTTTTCTAACTCAAAATTTTACGAGGAATTCAAAAAAAGTAAAAAAAAAAAAAAAAAAATTCTAGTTACCTTCTAAAAGTGTCAAAATTGCTGGTAAACTTTGTGACTTTACTTACCGGACACCCCTTGAACATTCCCCGAGTGAAGACTTTAACTGACTATAAGCTTAATTGTACTGCTGTGAGTGGCTAAATTTCTTAATAAACCCAATTCAACTGAATTGAAAGTAGAAAATTATGATTGTGGCTATTACAAAAAAACTATGTAAGTTTAATAAATTCTTATTTTAATGCTTTGAGGACACTTTTTTTTATTGGCCGATTTATTATTTCTAAAATCAGATTTAACTGAACTGCAGTGGAACTTAGTTGTCTATATTTAGAGAAGATCAGTTGCGTATAGATTTGGGAAAAGGAAAGCAGAATTAGAAAGACAAATACAAACAACTATTATAAACACGTTAAATCGTCAAGTATTGAGGGTTGCTCGTGTCAGTCAAAAGAGCACGCGATATTTATTTTATATATTACCAACAGCCCGGTGATCCGGGCAGCAGAGGCACTTAAGAGGTTATCAAAGCTTTAGAATATTTTAAACAAACAGTATTAAATTATTATGTAACATTTCAAAAGTTTATGGTCATAAGAAACTTTGCAACATAGAAGTGTTTTTCTTTCAAAAAATTGAAGAGAATTCATATAAAAACAAACCGGCAGATTTATTCAGTTGGAACCTAATTTAAATAAGTACGGTTGGGAAATGACAGAAATAAATTGGGGACCAAATCTTAGCATTTAATTATGCATAAATCTTCTATCAAACATTTTTAACGGTAATAATAGATATATATATATATATATATATATATATATATATTTCTTTACATTCATAGCGTTTTATTGAAAGATAGAAACGATTTTTCATTAAATCCCCAGACACAATATTGAAGCAAGATAGGCTGGATCTTAGCCTGTGAAGGAAGCAATATATTATAGCTCAAGGGGGAAACACTGTCATTGTATCAACATGCCTTACATTGACACAATACTCGACGATTCCAATTACAAAAGTTGATAAAGATGGAAAACTCTCACAGCAACTAAATATTTTCAATTTCTTTACACACCACTAAGTATGCGGTGAGGTACTTTATAAACAAAAACAATTATATTTTAGATAGATTTAGCTTGCAATAAGATCCTTTATTATTCTTTACAGTATTAAATAGAATAAAGTGGATGAAGGATCGTCCACTTTATTCCAGGAGCACGATAATGTTTGGATCAAAATGCTGTAGTTTGACAAGCATTTTTTGAATAAATTTATATTTGGGAAATACAAATAACCTAAATGTCACACAAATTACAAAAAGTCACTTTGGACTTTGTAAAATTATTGTAACTTTTTAATTAAGTGAATTAATATAGTAGAACTTCAAGTTAATCCCATCTAAACGCAGTAAGCTACTCTCTTTACAGTTTTAGAGAATTAAAGGTTACAAACCAGAAGTAGCACCAGTATCAGACAAAATCAGAACAAGAATCTTAAGACCATAATTAAATTTGTTGCTCAAGAAGCTGCTGACAAAATTTAAAATATTTCTAATAACTCTGAAAATGCATACCTTGATCTCAAACGAAAAAATAAGAAAACTAAAAAAAGTTAGTGCGAAATAAATATAGTAAACAGATGTCAAGTTTCGAAATGTGATATATTCACTTTCTTTTTCAAACGTCCAAGAATTAATTAGTTTTTTTTGTTTTGCAACCATGCATTACCTCCCATCTGAAATCACTCTGAACTTTCCAAAATCGTAAAAATCCAGATTCAACAATTGTAATTGTATTTGCAACAAATAAATTTGAAAAATGATTGGCAAACAACCAATATCTCATTCCGGCATTTAAGGGTTCGACAATTCGAAAGCATTTTCGCTTTGGAAATTGGAGTTGAAGAAGTTCAGTCATTTGCATTGAATCATGACTATTGATACTATTATCGTAATAGCCTATTTTATATTGTCTCATTAATCCATAAATATTTTTAGTATAATTATTAAATATAATAAGCGTTTCATTAATTTTCTCCAGTTTGCCATTTCTTCGGAAATCCGGTTCTAGAAAAGCAGTTCCACCATCAAAATCATCAATTAATGCAATCCTATAACCATTTTCAATAAGCTCGCTAATATTTGAAAATGGTACTATGTTTGTTGGCACTATAAGATTTGCAGTAAAAAATTCTTCGTAAAGCGCGGAACAATTCAGACCAACAGATATGGAGAAAAGACTGAATATTACATGACCATTTCTGGGACAAAACTGACCAAAAAGAGTTGCAAATACGTTGCAAAAATTTGTAATATTTTCGTCCAAGTCCGTCAATTTTCTTTTGTTTACAGAAACGAATACAGTAATGGCAATTAAAGTGAAACAAAGGGCGAGCCATATATAAAAGTCAAATGGTGCAAGCCACATTCCAAAACTGACTTTTTCTGACCTCACTGTATCATCGCAGTAAATAATTCTACTGCTGTACTCCCCAATGGAGTTTGAATCGGCTCCACTACATTTTTCACAAGAAATAGCGTTTAAAATATATCCGTATTTACTATTATGAACATACTCAAGATCAGCTATGTACTCAATCGTTACATTCACAATTGTAGCTAATGATTCAAGTACTATTATAACTGTGTTGCACTTTGGATCATTAAGGAAATTATTTTGAATCGGGAACTTCCACGGGCTGGTAAGACAAGATTTTAACGATTGTGAAGTTACATAATGTGCAAAACGGATGATGATTTTCTTCGAGCGATGGCCTAATTTTAAAGTTGTGAGATCTTTGATATTTTTGTAACTGCTGGGAATTTCGTAGAACACAGATAAGCAGTATGGACAAAAGTAGATCCACTTGTCGATAGAAATATCTTCAGCTGATCGAACGATCCAGAAGATTCTACATGACATTCGGAAGAAATGCTTTGGTGGTTTTGAAGGTTTAGTCTTTAATACAATAATGTGAGTGGATCTGTCCCGGTTTAATCGAGTGTCAATAAATTCATTTAGTTGGCGCCAGTCTTGAGTTAATTGCATTATCAGATTAATTGCACAAACTTCAAAAAAATTGAATCCACGTCCTATTTCATTTGTCTTGTTTGAATCTTGAAAGGTCCATAGGCGTATGTCTCTACTATTGGCGTGAATAAAAGTCTCTTGAATATCTTGAGCTTCATTGTTACTCACAAATGTTATCACATGAACTGCACACTTTCCGAATGAATTTAGATTGAGTATAACAGTTTCAGACGCAGATTTTGAAACAAAATACAAAATTGAAATAATAATAATATTTTTAGCTTGTTGTAAACTCATATTTCCTTTGAAATATATAACGTTTTACTGAATGAATTGTCATTTCAGATACTGATGAAATATCCGTTAAACTAACGGATTTTTATAAGCCAATCTCGGACTTTGATCTATGAAATAAACAAAAAAAAATGATCGTCCAGTTAAAACTTTGGAATGAAGCTAAGAACTTTTTACAAATTACAGTGAATCCGATTGAAATTTAAAAAATGTAAGTTAAATAAGTAGCATCGTTTCTTGTTAAAACTTTAGTTTTAAAAATTTTGAGCTATATATTTTGGATTTTTGAAGTTCAACCACTAACGTGTAACCACAGAAAGCAACAATACCAACGGACGACATGCATAACAAATACAAGTTAATTTATTTTAATTGGCTTCGTAACCGTATGATTAAAAAACAAACACACAGTAATCCGTTATCTGAATACAATAAAAATGAAAAACATCAATCAAATTGTCCACACTGTATATTAGCTTTTACTTATTCCCAAACTATTACTTTGATGCCGTGGAATAAAAGTTTTTCCTCGCCTTTCCTTTAATTAAGGGATAATTTAGCTGTATATTAGTAATCAATTAAAAAGGATATTGAAGATTTTCGAAAGAATAATAAAAGACCTAGATTGTAGAACATAGATAAGGAAAATAGGAAAACGATTTTTACTTCACTTAAGTACTTCGAATTTTTTAATTACAAAAAGGAGTAACCAATATTTATGTTTGCAATCTACGTTGCAATTATTCAACAGATTCAAACCAGAAGTCTTTAGAGAGGCTTGTTATTAGTAAAATACATAAATAATCGCAAAATATTAGTGCGTAAAAAAAACTATGGTAGAAAATAAACACTGCTCTTACTTCATATGTATAAACCACTTTTAAAATGCCGCATTGTAGACATGTCTTCTATCCAATTTCACGTTTTATCTAAATCAAGTATTTATCACAACCATTATCATACTTACATTAACAAAAATCTCGTTTCTTGGCAAATTTAAATAAGAAATACTGTCAGAAAACAGGA
Organism: Vertagopus arboreus; assembly: GCA_034698485.1. Lineage (NCBI taxonomy): Eukaryota > Metazoa > Arthropoda > Collembola > Entomobryomorpha > Isotomidae > Vertagopus > Vertagopus arboreus. Next base: position 10,175 of record JAQGBQ010001162.1, read on the forward strand.
TGAATGTAGCCACTGTTTTTAATTATTGAACTAAATAGAATATTTAATTGAAGGAAGCTTACATTATCTATTTAGCTTAAGTCTATCTAGCTATATAGCCATGCTGCAAAACATAATAAACTGTAACCACGAAATTGTGTTCTTGGAAATTTTACAGTGAGAATATAAGTCCAAAGTATTATGAAGCAATAGAAACATTTTCCATACAAAGTTTTGAATTTGCTCGCCAGAAAAGCTTACATAAATCCTGTCTAGTTTCAATTGTCTTACTAATAATCCTATAAACCAATGTGTAGTCATCTTTTGGTTTAAGCTTTTAGTCCGCTCACAATTATTCCATGCCCACTTCGTTTTGAGTTTCCGTCTTTAATAAATTTCTTACTCTAAGAAATGAGCAGTTTGTATGCATAATGTCCAAAGTGTTTCCAAAGTAGTTTCTATCTTTCTCATATTTTGTTATCGAAAGTACAACGTTGATGCCCTGAATTCAAGTCCTTTCACTGATTGTGGCAGTAACTCCCATCCCTTTGAAAAAAATTTCTGAATTTTTTAAAACCATGTTTAACTCATTAAAAGTACGAGGCAAAGTTTGGTGGCTCATGTATTATTATATATTTTTTTCTATATAAACCATAAATTGTTATCTACAACTATGTATTTGTAGTACAAAGTTTTGAATCGTTCCTAAAATAAACAAACAAACAAGTAACTTTGTTATTCTGTTGTTATTTGAACATTGATGATAAGGATTATATAGTGCAAAAACATCTATTTTTAACGGTTAAAAATTAATTTAATTAATGATCTAAAACTATGTTAACAAATGATAAATATCCTAAGTGACACTAATAAAAAAACTGGTGACGCAAATAAGGTACTTACGTAACAACTATAGATCTCTTTAAAAACAGAGCTTATGTTTGCTCAATTTATTATTTTGCCACTCACTTAAATTTTCTGAGCTAACATTTCAACACATTGTCTCAAGCTAAAGAATTCTGTTTTAAATTTAATGCAACTTGATGTGCTTTTTGATCAGAATGTTCAATAGACTAGATTGATAACACAAGCTACTTATGTTTTGACAAAGGATTACTGTAACAAATTGAATAACATAAATATCTTCATATCATAAGTGTCATCTTACTCTGGTAGACCGGCTGTGGCTACTTCATGAATCATGCATCTCTCACATGTATTACATTTGTATTGGAGATTCTGACAACCAAATCCGGGTATCTTACCCGATTGCCTGGTGAGAATACCAACCAGTTGCTTTCCGTCTCTCTACAAGAGAACAACAAGTCAACTGGACTGGAATTGTCAGTTACGGAGTTTCCTGGAAATTTCCAGAGCGGGTCTTGAAATTTTTAATTTTTCTCAGATTGTCACAAAAAAATGTAAAAATCGAACCATTGGAAAGTTTAAAAAAGTCCAATACAATATTATTTAATCGGTATCGTTTTCCCCTCAATCTTTTAACTTTTTCAAAAGGTCTGGAAATGTCTAGAGTTTTTTGGGTCTGGAAACCAATAAACTCCCTAACTGACTGTCAAGATTTTATAGTTTGTGCTACCTTTGATGGGTTGAATGTGAAACTAAAGTTACAAGGGCCCTAAATAACATTATAAATCCCTTGACAATTAAATATTACTTTGTGAACTATTGGGTAAGACAATTCAATTTCCGTTGTATAGTTAACTCAGTGACACAATTAATTTGACATTTATTCACAACCAGAGCCCTGCCGACGGTTGGTACGGCCTGGATCAATCTCACTAAAGTACGGCCGATTTTTTAAAAATCGATATTTTATTTAATATAAGGATCAGATTGGGTTTTTGGCTATTGGCTAAGAACAAACTAAGTAAATGAATTAAGACCCTTAATTCCTGCCAACAATTTAAATAACTTGGGAGCATTACACAACTTTAATTTAATAACAAACAAAAAATTTAAATATACTTTTTCCATTCCAACCGATCAAATATTGAATAAAAACTTGTCATATAATACAATTTGACAACTTACTGACGCATTACTGAGAACTTATAATTCAAGGTCTAAAAATATTTACTAGACTTGCCGCGGGTTCGGGTTTTGGCGTGGATATTTTTTACACGTTCAAACGTCGCGTAGTAAAGAAATATTAACGATCTTATGAGTTTTTTTTACAAGATAAGTAATGTCAAAAGACTTATTAATTATTTAATGGTGATTTTTTTGCAGAATATAAAGTGTTTAAAGAATTTTTTTTAAAAAACATTTTTTTGAAGAAAAATAGCAGATTGCTTTAAAAAAGTGTGATTTTTTAAGAAAATACCCGGTAGGATACAGTGTGAAATCCAGCCAGATCGGGTATCCGGCAAATTGGCCGGGTATGCCGGATATTGGATAGCCGACGAGTACTCGCGGCAACTCTAGAGCTTACTAGTTTTTGGAAACATTTCGACAAGAACCGCTCCAACTTACCGATGTTTTTTAAATCAAGAATATTGTTTAAACTTTGGAAGATTCAAAGTTTTTGTCAGCCGTCAAAAAATCATATCATATTTATAGACTTAAAAATATTTTTGCAGCTTAAACTTTTTTAAAACAACTGATAGAATTTTAAGATTTTTTCAATTTGGATTTTTTTAAAAATTATGTCGTTAACTATCAAACAGAATTAGTAAATCATAAGGATTTTTTTGGTCTCATCACTATGATTTTTTTAAAGCTGATGCCAGTGTGTTAAGAAGTTTTGGGAATTGGCTTTGGAAATTTTTAATATTTCAACACTTTAGCAAATTTAAATGTTCTTAAAATTGGTATTAGTAAAATGGCAATTTGAAAATTTGATTTGAACACGAAGATCAGACTTTCTTACTTGACTACGTTTTTATTAACGAAGTGAATGTTCGTTAGTAAAAACGTAGTCAAGTTAGAAACAATTTTGGCTTTGAATTTTGTTCGAAAATCA
>JAQGBQ010001163.1:0-13135 GCA_034698485.1 Vertagopus arboreus
TTTAAATTACTGACAAATCTGTTTGCAAATAGTAACTCGGAGTTGGGCTCCATGAAGTTGCACGGGAAAGTTTTTAATGTAAACGAAGGTTATCCAAACGAATGTCTGCATGCATCCTGTATATCGGGGCCATGGCCTCATTCTCGGTTCAAACTTTGAAAACCTAATTGAATTGAATATCGATTACTGAATACTGTGATTTGTGACTAACTGCATTGACTGGTTATCATGTTCCAACAAACCTTGACAAAATAAATGTTGCCAAATACCATTGCACGTTAAGGTTTTCACAAGCGGAAGTCAGTGACAATTAAAGGTTTTAATGTGTTGTTTAATTATTTATGCAAATATGGTGCATAAATACTTAGGTTGATCTCTTTCTAATTGCCATATGATTGTCATCAAGACTACCCAGCTATTTATGTAGATATTTCTGAAATCAAACAAATCCGTTTACTGTCAACTATTAAATGACTAGTCAATTGGGCTATAATTGTGTGACCTTGAGTCTTTCGATAAATGCATTTGTTTCTAAACTCAATAAAGCAACGAATTGAACGAAGCATATTACATGTTTCTCTAAAATAAATGGAATTTTACTGAAGTAATTTAACTCTTATAACAGTGTATATGATTTGAAATGTTATAAAAAAGCTTACCCTGGTTTTCCAGATTGTTCCATGTGCTGATATAGAAATGGTATTCAGATTAATAAAAGGTCTCCGGCGACCTCAAAAATCTTAATTTACCCAAATCGACATTCACGAGTCAGTCCCCTCAATTAAATGTCAAGTATATACAAAAAATACTCGAATTTCTTAATCAGATAATAGTTCATCCAATTAAATTACCCAGAGAACTTTTCGGATAAGCATAAAATATTTCAGACGAGCTCGTGAATGTAAATTTGGGTATATCGTGGTCGCCTGAGACCCAGAGATTTTAAAACTAGCCTGTGCAATGGTAACATCCCGACTCCAAATATCGAATTGCCACTGAAAGTCAAAAGTAAAGTGTCAACCATTTGTCAAATCGCTAAAAAAAAAACATGAAAAGATTACCTTATAGATTCCAAGTAGACCGCTGAGCAAATTCCCAGAGTGTACACCAATTCGCATTGCTAAGTCCACTTTAAGCTTTTCTCTACAAGATCATAATTATTAATATTGATGTAAATTTGTTAGATAACCTAAATTCATACCAACTTACTTTACTTCTTTAATAATTTCAATCATTTTAAATCCTAATAGTACACAGTTTTTGGCATGATATGGAGTTGGATCATTCAATCCTGATACGCAATAATAACAGTCTCCTAAAAGTTTAATTCGAACACATCCATTTTCCTAATCAACAAAAACATATTCAGTTGCAAGTCGGGTTATTTGAAATCGTAACAATATAAGTTTTATTTATTAGTTTACCGTGGCTGCTTCATCAAACCGTCCAAATAATTCATTCAAAGTCTCTACTAATTCGTCTGCTTTCATTTTAACGGTTAAAGGCGTAAAATTTACGATGTCTGCATACAATATTGTCACATTGTCATGCCTTTCCACGAACAGATCGCTATTATTATAATACAATAAACTTTCACTAAATGAAATTCCAGATGCATAAATGGTTAAACATTTTTTCTGAATAAACTTCTGACCTAAATGGTTTTTTGTGGTGCATAACCCCTTGATGACTGTTACTTCCATTACTATTCCTGTGAGACGATTGCGAAACGGATTCTTCTATTTGCTGGATAGCATTTCTTAACTCTTCTTTAACTTTGGCTGAAATATGTTCCGGTAGAATGCTCAAAAGTAATTGTTCCTACGAAAAAATACAATCTAATTAAATTCATCTGCAATTAGTTGCTTTTAAAATGTGCTTAAGATTATAGTTAAGACCACTTAATGCACGCATAGAAGTTCAAGATGCTTCCTCTTCCTGAATTAAATTACTTTTAAAACCTTCCAAAAGTTCAAACACTTTATTATGCCGGCTTATCGACAAGCAAAAACTACATACTTCTTCAAAATATAATAATGCGTTATTTGATCGTCAATTTTCGATTAACATAAATAAATATATGAAACTAAAAGCCATTAACATGAGTCATGGGATATTTATGCACATTCATAATCTATCACGATTTGCGGAAATAAGCTACCCATCAAAAGCTACCCACAATAAGCTATCCATTATAAGCCATCCATCATTAGCTATCCATAACAATAAGCTACCCAGTACAAAAAGCTACCCATCATAAGCTACCGATACAATAAGCTACCCATTACAAAATGCTACCTATGACAATAAGCCATCCATTACAATTATTGTTAATTATTACAACAATTTAATTATTTTCTCATTATTAAGTTAAGTTAAATGTTTAAATGAAATTTTCAGTGTTTTGACTATTTTTGAGATTTGTGTAGTTGAAATTTTTAATCATTTTGAAAACTTTGAGCAATATCTATTTGAAGGTTTCAGTTATTTTAAAATCATTTTGTCAATTGAGTTGTTTTGATAAAAAAGATTGTTTTTCAAGTTCAGAAATGTTGAGTTATTTTGAATTGGTTTGAAATATTTGAATTTAACTTAATAGATTGACAGTAATTGTAGTGGATGGCTTATTGTCATAGGTAGCATATTGTAATGGGTAGCTTATGATGGGTAGCTTTTTGTACTGGGTAGCTTATTGTTATGGATAGCTAATGATGGATGGCTTATAATGGATAGCTTATTGTGGGTAGCTTTTGATGGGTAGCTTTTATCCGTACACCATCTATCACAATGCCCTTCAAGTTACCTGTTTGCTTTTGTTAATTTAATTGTGGAAGTCTGGTGTAATAATTCAATAGAAATTGTTCAGAAAAAAGAGAAGACTATACAGAATTATGACCAAAGTTAAGTCAACACTTTGTTTACATTAATAGGTACATGAAATGCCGAAAATTGCCATGACCTGCGATAAGCATCAATGCGTTGAGTTTGCATATTGCATAGTATTGATCTGTAGAGTTGTTACTTCAGACTCCACATAAAATATTTATATATCTTTGTTGAGAAACCTACAAATGGTATGCACAGTCAGGATGTACCTAAACAATTATCTTTCTGATCGCCACTAAATTTTAAGTTAAGTAAGTTTGGTAGATAATTACCTCTTGGTCCTTTTCAAATGTTCTTTTAATAGTACTTTTAATGTAGCCACGTCGGTCCATAAACGCACGTCGAATGGCGACTTCAGTCAATAATCGTGAGTAAACCCCCACAGCGTTTCCACACAAGTAAAACACAGCCTCGGCTATAACCTTTAAACACAAAACGCTAAGTGAATACTTTATGACATGGAAAATATAATAATAACTCTTGAGAGTTGGAAAATAAAATAACTTTCTATATTATATATATGCATACTAATTGAACGGCATCTTTTTCCTTGACGGTGTGAAAAAGTATTGCAGACACCACAAGATGAGCCACTGAGACGAGAGCTCCTAATAATACAGCTTGTAACTTTCTCGGAACCGGTAGAAAAAAGTAGACTATGATTATCGTTTGAAACGCTGACGGAGTACGAATTTGTCGATAGTTTTGAAAAAAGTAGACAGACAGGGCAAGGTCTGCTCCAAGCTAAAAGAAAAAAAACATTGAGAGGCTCAACTACAATAATAAAAAATATGTATGGGACAGAATGAATATTGAATGTATGTAGTGCTTATCTGTATACATACTATTAGGCAGGCAGTTAACATTGATATCACAATTTGAAGATTTGGCACTGAACGAAATAGTTTCTCATTGTACACGGTAACGAAAACTATAAAACAGTAGATCGAGATTACTATATGAATAACCATTTCTGGAACGGCGAGCTCTAAATTGTCCTATATAAAAATAAAAATAAAATAATAATAAACCTTGTTACTTTGCATTAAAATTCTCAATATTAAAGAAAAAATAAAAACATTTATTTGAATATTAAAATTAATACCTTGGCTATACAATTAATGCTTGAAATTGTTGAGTTGCATCCTTTTATCGGGATTTTTGTATTTGGATAAGCTAGACTAAAGTAGAGTAAAATCCCTATGTAGGAAAGACTTAGAAATCCTTGGAGGAGTAGAAATACATTGAAATAGGCATTTTGAAGCCGACGTTGATAGTGATCTAAATAACCAATAATTTTTTGTAATTAGAATTTTAACACACTATAACATTTAAAGATAAAGTAAAAAAAATGCATGCTTAATACCATACAATCCTCCTAATTGATTTAGGCGGAAGCTTCTCTATACAAAAGCCACAAAAATCCATATATTATTATTACTTGTTCATTATATTCTGCATAGATTGCCCATAAAAGTGCAACGTTAATAAAGAGATTAAATTTCCTTACTCTCAAGTAGCTCCAAGACCAATTCCGATCATCAATATGATGATAATGTTCTGCAGGGGAGTCGTTCAATAAGGAAATTTGGCTTGCTTTCCTTGAACTTGCACTCAAAGATTTTCTCGCCAAAATCCCCATTCCGACCGACATATTATCAACACTTAAACGCTCCATTGTATACAATCCAAAGTTTAAGCCTTTGATATTTGTCCAACAATTTGGTAAATCACAATGACTTTCACGTGTCCTTTCTATTCCTCTCTCCGAATACTTTCTCCATTAGAGGAATATGGAATCGATGGAGTTGTAATTTTTTAATTCGATAGCAAGGGCTTTGCTCACAAACTCACGAACGTGTGCTTCACTTGCAGTTCTTCCTTCGTATCTTGAAATAAATGATTCAGGAAACAATTCAAATTCAGTATATAATGATCCATAATCGCCTCATAAATGCTAAATAATTCACTAAACATCACATCACGTTAGTAGTTACGACTCAAAGCCTAGCACACATTACACATTAAGCAGGGACATGCATTTTTGTTAGCCTATAATAACTTGTGTGCTTTACTGGACGATAATAATATTAATGAAACTGTTTGACTTAGACTTGCTTAACTAACAAATGTAACGTTTACTTAGGATGTCCCCACGACCCATTAAATAAATTCATCATGGTAATCATTTGTTTTCAATGAACTTTGATGATATAAATGCAATAATTATCTGGAAAAACTTTAACCTTCGCCCATTTTACTTTGACAGTGGCAATGCGTCAGATAGCGATGGTGAGGATTTCACTTTGAAACAAGTTTAATTATCTACACTAATAATAATTTTACACTTTATTATTCTCCACAGAGCGTTACAAAATTGTTGAAACTAAGCTGTCCTAGGTCGTGAAGTCACAACCAGATTTTCTGGTACACATTAAATGCTTTGTTGAATGAAGTCTCGAAATGAATGCATTTAGTAAGACAGCTATGAATATTGTTGACTATTCGTATTCCTTGCAAACAATAGAATGAGTATTAAAATACAGACTGCATGGCTTGGCACCCAAACAAATTGCACAATTATAGCCAGAAGCCAACAATTAGTGTAGCAAAACGAGCCTTCCTACAGCAATTGAATAATTCACACTGGTCATATATATATCTGCATTACAATTCGATACAAAATACCTTGATATAAAATTACATTTACATAGGTCTGAACAGTGCGAGTACCACAATAGATTACGTCAAGGCATATGGCTACGGCAGTTGAGTTTTATTACATAAACACATAAAACACCTCATTCATCATGATTCATGATTCTTATTATACTTTGGCAGTTTCCACTACAACATTCTACCTACAACGATGAAGTTATCTTAACAACTTTGTTCTATTAAAGACGACTTCAAGCTATATAAATCGTTGGTAAATACACAGTGGAAAAAGTGCATGTGATAAAAATCCGATGAACTATTTTAATCTTCTGCCGGTATCAAGAAAATCACAAGATTTCAATCTCTGGAACTCTGACGAGTAAACACACTTTTGAGTAATTTGATTAAATTCACTTGCATAACTCAACTACCACGACTTTTAGATATTTGACACATTCAGCCTTTTAAATGAGCTAAACGAAATAATTGATCAATTATTATCTAATTTTGAAGTCATGGAGGATATTGTATGTAAACTTTAAATCCGTTTTATTGAGTTAGCACATCACAAATGAAACTCAATTCAGAGGTGAAGTCCTTTCAAAAAGTACAATAAATAATTCAGGATCGAAGATCTAAAACTCCACACGTTTCTCTTTCAGATCAGGTTGGATGACTGAATACATAGCGAATGCAGATGCAGATAAAAACATGATAATGCAGATAATGGTAGTAGTAGAATCATCATATTAATCATGCATTAAAATATCGTTTGGAAACTTTAAACAAACTCGTGTGATTTCATTCAAAAACATTATCTTTATTTTGGCCAACAACAAAATATCCATCAGTCCATCATCCGCTTGATTTAATCGATATAATATTATTATATGAAATCAAATGACTTAATTAATCAAACATTGACGTTGAGAACAATTTATTGATTTGCTTCGATGACGGTTATCCATCATCACATCATTATCCGTTTATATAAAAGGCCAGAGATGTATGTAAGTATGTATGTCTGTCCGCTCCTACTCCTCCAAAACTACACATCCGATTTCAAATCTGAATAGCTCAGTAGAAGCGGATTGCCGAAACTCGAAGATCGCAAAAATAAAAATTTCAAAAATATTGACCCCTGACCTTTTAATGGTCAAAAACGTCAAATGCATGGTTATCATCCGATTTGGACAAGACAAACATCAATCGAATCTTTATTCAAAATAAAAAAACTTTTGTTTGAAAAACATTTTCGAAAAATCGACCTCCGACATTTTAAACGACAATAAGGACAAATTAATAGTTTTCATCCGATGTGGACGGGACAAACGTCGTTCGAACCGTTACACTGCGGGTAACGACAGAATTGTGTTCGCGTCTACAAAAATTCTTTCATGTGACCCCCCCCCCCCCCTAACCTTTAATTTTGCTCGGCTTTGCCGGGCCTCTACACCTAGTTAAATATAAAGTGAACAGATAATTCAAATCAATTTTATCTTGAGTTTTGACACAAAACTGAGAATGGAAAACAACAATTAAACTCTGTGTGTGACGATTAGTTTGGAATTGTTTTCAATTATTGGACAACTAAAATTAAGACTTCTTGTTACACTTGCTAAACGCTACATTCCATGACATGAACAAATTCCTCTTCTGTACTTCCCTCATCTATGTTGGTTGATACAGGTATGCTGTTGCTAAACTTTTTAAACTTGGCTACGAAAAATCCATCCATGTTGTGCGTATGAGGATAGAATCTTCTCGTTAAATCCAATGTTGGGTGAAATCTACAAAAATAGTTATAATTGATTAGACAATGTTCCTTGTCATATAATACCGATTCATGGAGTTTACTTACTGCTTTCCTAGGAATCCTTTGAAGCCTGGACTGCCAAAATCAAGCCCAGTTGGAACCAATTTCACATGCCTCTTACTCAGGGCGTAATTCACCACAGCTTCATTTTCGTCCGGCTAAGAAATAAATTAGGATTTATTTTATTGCTGTAATTTTAAAGAGTTCAATAAAGTATACAAAAAAAAACTTACCAAAACGGAACAAGTAGAGTAGACCAAGTACCCTCCGGTTTTGGAAGTTGCGTCAAGACAATCGATGGCAGTTAGAATGAGGTCTTTCTGTTTGGTTGCATTTCGCTGAATGTCCTTGGCGTCCTTTTGGGCCTTTACTGCAGGATCTTTGGAGACCACTCCTGTGCCTGAACAAGGAGCATCAAGTAAAACTCGATCGAAGCCTTTCATAACTTCTTGAAACTTTCGTCCATCGTATGAACAAATAACAGAATTCTTGACTCCAAGTCGGTGGAAATTTCCAATTAGGGCTTTTGCACGATCTTTGTTAACCTCATTTGCAAATAAAACTCCTGTATTTTTCATTAGAGCAGCTACAAAAATAATAATAATAATAATTACTAAGACATTTGCAATTTTGTGGAGCTATCAAATTGGCTATGTATATTTACCTATATGGGTCGATTTTCCTCCAGGAGCAGAACACATATCTAAAACTCTTTCGTTTTCTTGTGGGGCCAAAGCCATGACAGGCAAAAAACTGGCAGCTCCCTGAATCATATAATAACCAGCCAAATATTCCGGAGTCGCTCCAATAGGTACTTGAGACGAGTAAATGACCAATCCTACTTTCGACCATTTCCCGACGGGATCCAAATTAACACCTCGAGAAATTAGCGCTTGTGCAAGTTCTGAAAGAAAATATGCATTCATTAATTCAAATTAATTGTAACTATTAAATTCTCTAAAGTCGAATCAATAAATCTGCATGTGTTACCTCTTCGCCTTGTTTTCAGAGTGTTTGTTCGGATGGTCAACGGTCTAGGAGCTTCATTTGCATCCAAAAGATCAACAAGTTCACCCAACGTAAACACTTGCATTAGCCTTTCCATCAAAAATTCATTGTAGCTGTAGTAATTGCACAAATCCTTCAAGAGAAGATCCAAATACTCTGTTCGAGTTCTGAAAACATAAAATAATCATTGTTGTGTGTTACGTTGAATCCAATGCAGTAAAGTCAAATAAATATATACAGTGCTACAAAAATTCAATACCTTCCTTCCTCTCGCTTGGTTTTGAAGTCTAAAAGACAACTTATTACTTCTCGAATACGTTCATTTACTTGCTGCATGTCAGTGGTTTCTGCTTCTTCTTCACTAGGAAAGACGAATTTCTCAGAATCAGCCATCTGAGATTTCATTTCTGCATCTGATTGCTCCCTGAAAGACAAACACAAGTGTAAATAATAACTCTAAAAAGATTTACAATGATTTAGAGTCTTAGATTCAATATACCTTTCAATTTTTGCTTTCTTCTGTGTTTTCAAAGCTTCTTTCTCAAATGGCAAGAGCTCATCGTCGTCATCCTCGGCTTCATCTTTATCAGAATCAGCGTCAGACGAATCAGACTGTGCATTTGGGTCATCAGCTTCAAATTCATCTCCAATCATAAGATCTTCATTTTCGTCATCGTCTCCGTCTTCTTCAGACCCCACTTCTGATTCTTCTTCAGCAGCATCCCCACCCTCCTCTGAACTTTCTTGCTCATCTTCTTCAATGTTCTCCTCGCTGTCTTCTTCTCCATCTGAATTTTTACTCACCACTTTCTTTGGAGTTGGCTTCAATCCCTTGACCTTTGATGTCCCTTTCTTCTCTTTTCCAGTCGGAGTCAGCCAGTCATCATTGTTGTCAGATCCCCATTTAAAGGTATCACTTTTACCGTTAGTTACTTTCGTTTGCTTGGAAGCTGAACCGTTGATTTTTGCAAAAGGTGACAGCTTGGAATGAGGTTGGACAGGAGTTTTAAGCATTCTAGGTCCACTAGGAGATTTTTTATCAGTGGCTGTGGATTCTGTTGATCGCTGGAATCTACCCTCTGGTCTCTGGAGAACCGGGGTTAGATTAGGATTGACCTTCGGGCTTTTTTTGTTAGATCGTTGAGGGCTAGGTTTTCCTTTGAAATTAGATCGGTTCTGCTGACCAAGTCTTTTCAGGGGCTTGTTATTTTGTCTCTCTTTATTCGTTCCTCCTCTTCTACGGTCACTTCCGCCTCCTCCTGTATTGAATAAAATATATAGTTATTATGGTTATTCATTTGAATGCATACATCATATATAATGCTGTTTTATTTAAATAACAAATAATAACCTTCTCTGTCGCCATCAAATGACGGGGGTGGCTGTTTTCGAGACTTCCGTCCTGGACCTGTTTTAGGCTTATTTGCCCAGTCTGTCTTCCTGCCCATCTTAATTAAATTTCACTACTGAATGTCAAATTTGAAATTAAAACTTTGAGTTTGAGCTGCAGATATTTCAGTTTCTCAATCGGTCAAGAAAATCCAAAAAAACTAATGATCAGTTAAAAACTCGTTATATTTATTTCGACACAAACAATAACTAATTAATTAATGGATTTAGTTAGGATCAAGAACAAAGAAAGAACACAATTCACAATTAATTGTTGAAAGAAGAGCATGTGTTTGTAGTGCACCACGTTGTGATTCAATTTTGAAGCCTCGCACTAAACTGCTGTAGGGGCATTGTGAGAAATTCTAAATGCACAATATTTTATTGATGATTTATTTATTAAAAAATATTTATTGTGTATTGCTTTCTGAATCAGAATCTGAATCAGAATCTGATTCAGAAAGCCATAAATATTTTTTAAATGTATTATAATAATTTCTCCAGTTCATTTGATAAAATAAATCTTTTTGAAATGCCGATTTTAGCAATAATGTGTATTGCAAAGCAGTAGTTTACGCATAGCAGTTGAATTCTGATATTTTTTATGTTTGATTGATCGATTGCAAATTGCAAGAGCTTGACCCTAAATTGTTAAATGAAATTGTATGGATGTATGTATATTTTATATGTTAATAAAATTCTATAGTTTTATCTATAAATAAATAGCTTCAAAGATTTCAGACGAATCCAACTGATAATGAATTTTAATCGATAAAAGCCTTTAATTTCTGGCACTAGCTTTTACATATCATGTATGTGTACGTAATTCCTATTTAATTTTATGAGTGTCTCTTCTCAGATGTCGTACAAAAATATGGACAAAATAAAAATATTTAGATCAGATTATACTATTATGTATAGAATTTAGGCAATTCAAAAAAAATATTTCTATCTTGGAAGTACTCTCAAATTGAAAGTATTTGAAAGTACTAAATTATCATATGGGATGATTCATTTTAACTTTTTGAAGCATTTATTTCAGGGTTTTTGTGAAGTTATTTTTAATTTACGTTAAAATAAATGACAGAACTGCTTTTTATTGACGATTTCGAGTTTATGACGCAGATCAAAGTTTATTATGAGTTCGTATACTCCATATTTATTGACTGGAATTAAATAAATACTAATACTGGTTAATTAACATATACCGAACAAATCAAACATGGATTTGAATAACCTATGTTTCAATAATTTACAATCTTAATTATTTCTAACGCTTATATTTAGTTAACTTAAGGTAATACAATTCAAATTCGCTTATTAACTAACTGTTTATAATATAAGATCAGTTAAACAAATCTCTTTAAAATCTAGTCTATCCTACAAAAACGTATAGTAAGGTGCTGTGCTTTCTGCTTTCTCTTGTATGTCCTTAGCGATGCTATTTTAAGATTCTCATGATTCGTTAAATGTTTAAATCATGTCTACATTATTTTACTTATATGCTAAGTTATAAAATATGTGCTAATTAATAACATACAAATTCTTAAATTCATCCTATTTGAAAAATTGATACAAATTTTCCATTACAATTACAAATTATTCAGTAAAGTATTACGTATATTTAAAGTTTTAATTGTTCACATATCAGTAAATATAAAAAGAAAATTATTTATAAAATTTAAGGCTGATTTAACATCAAAAGGCAGAATGAATAAGATAAGGCAATGTGTGATAACTTTTAGTATCATAAAGCTAAAATTTTAACGATCGACGGATTTAAGTATTTTGAAATTGTTGTTCCTAAATTTCTCCATGATGTCCAAACTCCTCAGATCTGAAAAAATAAAAATCGTATCAATTAATAAATTGTTCATTACAATATCTTTATGGCTATCATATATAAGATTGCATATATCAGATCAATGTTTTTTTTAAATACAGACTTAAATAAATGGCCACCCAGCATTTTGGATCTGTGTCTGGGCATCAGTAAATCTTTCGGTAAAAAAATATTGGAAAGAACAAAACTCTGAGTGATTCGAAAAGGGTTGTTTTTTTTTATTGCCAGGCTTTACACCGTCTAATTCGCAGCAGACGGCCGAATGGTATGAGATTAACCCTTTCAATTCCGTTTATCCCATACGTCCATTTATTTAAGAACAGTCAACCCTCTTTCCCTTGGTCTTGGTTCAAATCATAAAATATACTGCATATAGCCATTATAGTTCACTTCCTTTAAGAAAGTAAAAACGTAGAAAAGCAAGCTAGAAATGGTTTTAATTGCTTCTTAAATTTGTAGACAAGTAAAATGTGTACTAAAAACAGTTTATTTTGAAAATCCATGTACCCTCATGCAACTTACATTTTCTTTAGAAAAACTGCTCAGAGCAGGGATTGTGATATGAACTAAAATAAAAATCTTAATTCTCACACATTGGAAAAGGATGGAGTTATTTTTTTTGTCCCGTGATCAATATTAATATAAGTCGTCGTGATGATCGGCCGTGTTGTTGTAGCTTGCAAGTTTTAATCGTAATGAGTTCATTGATAAAGAGTCGTAATTTGGATGATAATGACAGTCTGCTGCTTGGTTAATGGTTCTGTTTTCTTTCATGATTACATAGGTTTATTATGCATATAGATACTATATGATGAGCATGACTAATTCGTGTGTGGCCTTCTTTGCTTTAAATTCTTTACATCGCTTAGCATTTGGAATATGTGCAAATATGCAATTACATTTCGTAATCAACAGGACGGCGTTTTTTAAGATAGACATTAAAGAAAGGCTGTTCTATTGTGATCCATTTTAATGGAGGTAATTGACGGTGTTTTTGATTTTTGACACTAACATTTTCAGGAATTTTGTGAGTTTACTGACCGTAAATTAATTGTCACTTTTGAGTTTGACGTTATTGAGAATATCGAACAGTATTGGCCTGTCTGACTGATTGCAAAACTGTCTGGAAAGCTTAACAAGAAATCACATTTAGTAATAGTAGTAGTAGATATAATAGTGGAATCGAAATCGAATTAAATTTGTTTTTATATTGAAGCCAGACGAGAAACTTGAGACACGAAGTAAAATGAAGTGTCATGTCAGGAGTCTCATGAGCAAAATGACAAGTGATAAAAAATAATAAATGGGGTGAGAAGAATGTAATGACAGGACAAGGATTATTAACTCATGCTGGATAATGTTTCCGACCTGTGATGAATGATTTGCTATCTGAGGTTAAGAAGCTTTACATAGGTGACTTGAATAAATTCTAAAGATTCAGACAGGCTTATATATTTACCAGAGGTGGGCAAGATACTATCTGAAGATACAAGATACAAGATACAAGATACAAGATAGTATCTTGTATCTTGTAT
>JAQGBQ010001164.1:0-13134 GCA_034698485.1 Vertagopus arboreus
AAAATAGCAAGCATGTATCAAAATAGCAAGCATGTATCAAATGTAGCAAGCATTTAATAATGTAAAAGGATATATGTTAAATAGCTTTTAAAATTCATTTTGGAATTTTTAAAATCTAAAAATTTTGGCAGGCCGGCAAATATAGGCCTGCAATTATCGGCCGGCAAGTTCTATTGGTGTCCGACCGGCAACTGTTCGGCCGGCAAATGACCACACCGGGAAATGTCCAGGCCGGCAAGTGTCCGTTTTTGGCCGGCAACTGTCCTTCCGGCATGTGACCGGTAACCAAAATTTAGTATGTAAACTGCAAAATACAATTAAAAAATTAAATGTAAAACAAATATGTAATTACTATATTTCGAGGAGCTTGTGGCATTACTTTTTCAGTCTGGAAAGGGGCCCTTGTTATCAGAATAATATAATATTAATATAAATATCAATTATCAAAGCATTAGATGTTAATATACGAAATAATAAATTTAAAATTAATAGTAAATAAGATTGTTAGGTATGTGAATTTCTTGTTAAATGTTTATTAATCAACCGCACGCAATATTTGCTTTGGCTTTATGCTAATTAGGATTTGAACAAAATTTCAGAAAAATGTCTAGAGGATTAGCTATCCTTACAATCTGGTTAGGTAGAAAAATAATAAATATAAGATACAACATAAAATTACTCTGTCCAATTTTCTATGTAATAAACTATTGCTATGTGGCTATGCCAAGTTACATTAATTAATTAATTAATAAGGATTTCAAGACATGGAAATTTTATCCTTTTTTTATTTTTTGTAACTGGAGATTTCATTTTGTATTAAAATGCAGATTTTTGTTGGAGAATATGTATGTATAATGTATTATAAAATTATGATTTTTTTCGTATAATCTGCATTGTAATTATACATCACTGTATGTACAGAATAATTTGCAAAAATTGAACCAAGACATGTTTTAATTTTTTGAAGTTGTTTGTTTGTCAATGTTTAAAAAGCTAAAATTAATTTGAATGAAACTACATTTACGTATTTAGATGATGGAAACTTATATTCCTTTACACATAAATATTTAAAATAATATACACGTTTCAACTGTAACGGTATGGTAACTAGATCCCTATTGTTGTGTATAATCGACTAAAATTAAACCATGCTGTTGATTATTCCGAATTCACAAAACAATGTTACCAGTAATTAAGAATATTAATGAACTAATTTATCTGACTTCTGAGAATCCTTTCTTGTGATAACATCTGGAGTTATGATATTTGTTCGTACACGTTCCACTCTTGTCAGGGTTTCACTTGGGTTTTCCCAGCTAAGACGGAAAATGTCACATAGAATGTGTACTTTATAGTGATTAAGAATATTAATAATTCAATCGGGAGAAACGTTGTGTCCACAAATAACATGTTTTTCAGATGGGATATAACATAAATGTATCAAAGTAATAATCTTGACAGTATTTAATATTTACTTCTCAAAGCATTAAACTGGCTTTATCTATTCAATCTGAAATACAGAGAGAGATTTTATCAAGAAGTATGTAATCGAATTCCATTGAAACGCTATTCCTTTGACCTTACAATATTATTTGCATTAATTTATCAACATTTAACTGTTTCAAAATTATTCATTACTTATGAGCTGACAACCGAACATTTTGTAGCACATACATACAGCATTAGAACGTCATGTGCTGGTTAGTCTCATAAATACAATAAAGGCAAACACTTTACTCTTGCGTTGATTAGGATGAACATGTTACAATATTTCGAGGTGCTATTTTCTTCACGGAATCATGACTTTTAATTAAAAAGGTTTTTTTTTGCAAACAAGAATGTGTCATAAACATCTGTGCTTTTTTGAAATTATACACACACAACAATCTTTAATATTTCCTCCTCAAAACATTTGATTTTGTTTCATCGGAAATACAAAGATAAGTTTATAATAATTTTTTATTAATATAAGAATCTCGTTAATTTACTTTCTTGTTATTTACCAAAGTAGTATACACATGTCTCAAGATCAGTTCTGGGACTAGACTTCATTTGTATTACCGGAAAAGCATTCCGGCATCAACCATACCCAACCAGAACATTGAAATGTTTCAAATTTATTTGCCTTCATTTTTGCGGCAACTAAAAATTAGTCGCAGTTTGTACGGTATTCCATTTGAATGGGATTCAAAACATGGGATATCCTTATACATAATCGAGAAGAAATGTCCTTATGTCGTTTGCTACTCCTCCTTAACCACACATTCGATTTTCAATCTGAATAGCTCATTAGAACGAGCTCATCGAGGATTTAAGTGATCAAATTATGATGCTTTACAAAATATTCACCCTTGACCTTTAAAAAGGTCAAATGCCACAAAACAGCCGATAGCCGGTCGCTTCCAGCTACTATCGGCTGCTCTGTGGTCAAGTGCTTGGTTTTAGACAAAACTAGCGCCTTTCTACCCGTTGTTATAAGGGGGGACACAATGTGGACATTCTGATGGACTTCTCAAAAATGCTTTCATGACCTTTGACCTTTAATCCAGCTCCGCTTTGCGGGGCATTTATTACTAGTTGGTAATAATTAAAGACACCGCGTACAACAAAGTATTTAGTCTTATTTCGGTTGCGGGTTATTTGTATTTGGCGATGTCAACAATCTGTCTATTGAATATGTCAAATGATCTGGCAATGTTTCAAATCATGAGCTCAATGTTCTTCTACTTGTCGTTTTCTGCGTGTTCCTTCTGCAGGATGCATTCTGGAAATCATGATGCGCTGAAAGAAGTTGTTGGCATTTTCAATGCGATGATCCAATATGAGAAGCAGTGTCGAGGTATGTTATTCAACTATTGAAAATATATTAAGGTTATTGGCCATTGAAAACATTATCTATTGGGGCGAAGTGAGAAACACGTCACATTAGGTTGGCTTATGTGAAAAGCAAGTCTGGTTTTAATTCGTTTACTCCTACAGTTAGAGATATTTGTTATAATTTCTGACATTAAAAATGTAGAGTTCTATTACCAAGTTAAGATTTTTATTTTCATAATTCCTCTTCGTTAACAAATGGCAAATAACACCAGTGTCTTTTAACTACCATTTTTTAACGAATAAGAATTTTGAAAATAAAAAGATTAACTTTGTAATAGAACTATCTATCTTTAATTCGGGCCATAATACAAACATATCTTTATAACTGTAGGACTAAATGAGTTTTAAAAAACATTGGTTTTCCCCATAAGCAAACATGTATGACGAGTTTCTCGCTTTGTCCCCAAACGAGTTTTCTTTCAATGGCATATAATAGACCCTTAATGCTACATTCGATGACACCAATTAGATTCTTCCATCCCATAAGCAGCACCGGTCGCTAGTTAACTATTTAACATTGCTAGTAATTTGGCAGACTTCGAAGGTATTTTTAAATTCCATTTAAAACTTCGATTTGTTATGGATTGTGGTCTTGATTGAGCATGTTCTTTTATTTTCGCTGAGAAAATTATTGTTTGGCACTAATTACTTAATTGATTTTCAAGGGAAAACAAAAGCAAATGCTAAATTAGGCCACAAATCGAAAACAAAAGCAAATGCTAAATTAGGCCACAAATCGAAAACAAATAATTATTATATTTGGAAACATCAAATTAAACAATTCGTTCGAAATTAAACCGATTGATATCAAAAGTCTGCATTAGCCCATAGAATGGGTCAAAGTTCATGATTATTACATGGTTCACGGGCCACGGTGTAATGGTAATATTTTTGAAATCCAACGATAACACCCCTCATTCCTTGGGGCTAAAAACTCTGAAAAATTGAGCTTATACCTTAGTGGAGGGATAAAGTTCAAAGTGTACCCCTTAGTGGAGGGATAAAGTTCAAAGTGTACCCCTTAGTGGAGGGATAAAGTTCAAAGTGTACCCCTTAATGGAGGGGTATCCTGAAGATTAGTGGCGGTATAACTCTTATCGCTTAATGCAAGTATAAAGTAGAAAAGTGACCGACTGCATTGACTAGTTAATATGCATTCTATAGAACCTTAAATAATAAAAAATAAGTATAATTAAGTATGATATTTATTCTACAGAAAAACTAAACGCCCACAAGATGTTGTTGACACTTCTAACAACATTATCAGCTGTTACTTTTATAATGCCATTGATGTTTGCTGGATTTCTGTTAATGTTCTCATGTTTGCCCCCATTTCCTGGCTCAATTATCTTCGACTGTGACTCGGAACCCTCAATTTTGGGGTGGATTATCAGATTGTTGAACGCAATTCTTGGCAGCAGTTTGGGTCTGTCATTAATGGGAACTGGAGTATTTAGCGGGTCATACGGTACAATATTGACGCTCCTGTCGCTTCAGAAATACCTGACACATTTGAACAAACTGAGCTCAGCTATCCAAAAGCAGCACCCGTTAAATCTCAAAGAAATTGGTAAAATGATAATGAAATACAGAGAACTGCAGCTAATCTCTTCGAGGATTAATGCCTTCTACAAATGGCACTTTTTCACTGTAATCTTGTCTGTGGCGCAATTAGTCTGCGTCGGTTTGATCTACAATTTGGTCAAACTATATGGCAAAGTTCCACATTTGGGATATTTCGGATTGATGTTTGTAGGGGCCAATATGTTTGGTTTCGTTGGAATTGTTTATTCGATAGCAGGGAACATCCACTTTACATCTTCTGCAACAATTGCATATTGGAAGACCACGGATAAATTGCGAAGGCGTTACCGGGTTAGAAAAGTTTGGATTTCATGCCCTGCTTTAAAAATAAAGTTTGGAACAACCAGCTTTATCGAAAAGTCTACGATATTAGCTGTATGTCAGTTCTGCGTCTGTCAAGCTGCTACACTGCTGCTTATGAAATAGATGAACAAAGGTAAACTGAAGCTACTTTTCACAATTGTTGAATTCAGATCTTCAAAAGTATATGATCGTAAACTCCAAAGTGGTGCAAATGTATACACTTTTGTTTGCATATAGCACCTTGGTTGTTTTGTGAATATTTGTCCGTTATGAATTAGTAGGAATATAATTGTACAAACAGCCGAAGGTTCACCAGAGCATTAGCGAGTCTTAAAACATAGTTAGTTACAAATTATCAATACAAAGTATAATTACTTTGTCCAATCTTTATCTGGAATAAATTCTTGCTGCGCCTAGTTACATTAGGTGTTTTAAACTATTAATATTTTATTATTAATAAAAATTGCTAGCTAAGAATCACATACTACTTCAGTATCATAGTCATATTATATCAAAATTAGGATAATTTAAGAGCCAGAAATGGACATTTTTAAGAGAATTCATCTTCAAGCTGAAATTGATCCCTCTTTTTTAGAGGGGTCAAAGTAAATGTGAAGTCCATTTTTGGTATGCTTTAAATTATTAAATGTTGTTTGGTTGATGGAGTTTTTTAAAACTACAATGCTATTTAAAAGTATGACCTAGTGGTTGAAGTGACCAATTTTGCAATCTTATGCCATTTCGGAGACCGATTTCGTCTTTCGCAACCCATAATGAAACATTATGATGGCGGAAACATAAGTTTTGTTAGCATGAATTTCCATCAATGTCAAAAAAAGTTAAAATTAAATTTCTTATTAGATGTAATGTGTTCTAAAATTTGTTATTCATTAGCTTTCCATTCAGAATGAAATTCGAGCTTATGATGTGAGCCTGTCCGTCAGTCAATTGAAATTTTAAAACGAAAAATAAAAATAAATTTCATGTATTTCAGAAATTACCAAAATATTAAAAATACACACACTTTTTAGCCCGTTCTTTAACGGCTTATAGGGATATCTTGACTGCCAGTCGTTCCGTCTGTCCTTCCGTCACACCGATTACGGCCGACAGAGTTGACCGATCGTCGTCAAATTTTGCACGCACGGTCTTTGATCTAAAACTGAAGTTCGAATATGGGTTAAATCGGGACAAGGGTTGACCCGTGGGGGCTAACCCAAGGGGGTTGCTATGGAGAATTGGCCTTGGCCTGGCCTAAATTTGCCACATTTTGCATATACTCGTTGACTAAAAGTGAAATTAAATTTTGCAAACGATAATACTTTATTGTCAATAGAAACAGATTAAGTAGGGTGTAAGTTATGGACGACCCATGCGGTTTCTACAAAATTAACACTCAACCATTAAATGTTGCAGGCTGAATCTTTCAATAAATCTGGTAGTAAAATCAGCATTTTGGAATCTTTTGTTGCATAAATTGACCCGTATTGGTTGACCGTAATAGGTTTATATAAAATTAAACTCTCAATATTTAAATTGCATAAACAATTTTTTAGAGATGAGATGATTTTTTAGAGACTCAACCGGGATGGATGGTGATGAAAATTAAGATTAAACTCCGAAAAAGTTGATACAAAAAATGTTTAGTTTTTAACGTGTTAAGAACGGGCCCTTCATAGCTGCTTGGAGTAGTTTTTATTTAAATTTCATTAAGATGTTAAACAATCAACTAACACTATGAAATAAAATTGAAATACACTCTTTTACTTTATTAAATTTTTCCTATTCTTCATTAAAAAATCTGTAAAATTTTCAATCCTTATCAAATCAATCAGTTCAAGCTTTTGAAGCCACAAGTTCAAATTCCACCGATAAATTAACACCATGCTTAGAATACACTGTATTTCCACTAATCCGACTTCTCGAGTCCCTAAAAAAAGATTGCCTTCTATTCATCTTGATCCTCTCGTTATAAAAAAAGCCCCATGCATTCGCCCACCCAGAACTATTCGAAACGATCGTAATAACAAATGCAGTGGTGGTCTCGACCACACCAAAGACAGCAGTTTCGATCATCAAGACACTATACGCTATTGCCATAGAACAGTAAATGCATCTAGATATCCAGACATAAGTTGATAAGCACTGATTAGCCACCGAGTGATATCCATTGTGAACCACACCTGAGTGATTTATCTTCAGCCGCTGCTTATCAACTTCTCGTCGTATTCCCATATAACTTGTGCACGTAATAATGGCCAGACTGACAATCATGAGGATAGTGAATCCCGCAAGAAGATTTCCTGAAATCGATTCCACGTCATGTAACATCCAAAACCCGACGCAGCCAAAAGAATCCATGAAGTAGAACATTGTAAGGAAAGTGGTCAGAAATACTGTACTGAATAAATGAAGCTTCCATTCCCAGGCCCCTAGGTTAAGGGAGTTGTGATGAACGATTTTTAGGTAAGTATATAGGGCTAAACCTCCGTGAATCAGGTGTTGATATCTGAAATTATTAAACAAGATAAGTAATACAGTGCAGAGCAAAAAAATATAGCCGATGTGAAACGTACATTTTCGATAAGTATTTAAATAAAAGCCAAAACAGGATGTACAGTATCTAAAATATTAGTTTCTCCCCTACGCTAAAGGCTTTCACTGACATGATTTATTGAGTAACAGTATATTATATATGTCCATCAAAAAATGATTTAAATAATATTTTAATTAATTAATCAAAGCATTTGAATAAATCCAAGCTTATGATATTGGAATGATAAACTGTTAATTATGTTTAATAACTGTTGATTAACAACTGTGCAACAAATTTCGTTTAATTCCAACAAACGGCCAAGGAATTTTGATCAGATGCATTCGATAATGCATGGGGTGTAGAAATCAATATTTTAGACACTGTATAGCCCCTTTTGGCTCTGATCGAAAAAATTGTCGTTTGTAATGAAATACTTTGGTTTATCAGTTATCAATTGCTTCGTTAATTTAGTTAAACCCTTACCCAACAAAGAAGAACATGTTGGCACTAATCAAGGCGTTGTAGTTAGAAGATGGACACATTCTAGTCCAGCATAGGATGATATGATCGATCAAATGCGAGATTTCCCATAAGGAGTCCGCAATAGAAATGTAGAGTGGGAACCGTAATGAAATGTCCCACCTGGACTTTGTCAAATAGGCACAAGTGATTTGAAATATGACGGTCAAACAAGAAATTAGTGTAAACAGAATTATAGAGATTGAAAAACAATGGAACACGTAAAATGTTACTTCATTGCTACCCAAAACCGCTGGAGAATTCGGTTTCATATTTGATACATTATAAATCCAGTAGGAAAACGGCTGTAAATAAGCCATTGTATTTCGAAATGAATATATGCACAAATGGTTGATTTTTAACTTTAATTTGTCCCTAGAACTAGTTTGAGTTGATAAATAACTTTTAGGATAAATTACAAATTCTGGATTTGAATTTATTTTATTTTAATTAAATATAGATTTACGTGTTGACGCTTCAAAGAATTCTATTTGTATGTGTATTGCAAAAACTCTTAAACCAAAAATTATGAATAGGAATAAATCGCTTGAATGAAAACCTTTGTGATCAAAGTTGATAAATTTGTAGACCATTTATCAACAAATTTGACACGTAAAGACATTTTAGTCGGAGTTTAAGAAGTATAAAAACATGATAATAATTGCGACACTTTTCGCGAATTCCATATTAGACCATCTTTGTCTTTCTCGTTCCGACAAATACATATTTACCGACAATTTCTAGTTCAGTCTAGAATTGAATATCTTTTTATAATAAGAGAATTTTTACTAATAATTATGGGAATACACTGTCTGTCCGTTTGTGCGTGCTGTACTTTTTAAATAAATCAAAATTTTCAAACGGATTTGAAAGTATAAACCGTGTGAAGTGATGAGTTAAGAGATTGGCAAAATTGGACACAGGTCCGAAGGGGTGGTCAATTTTTTTAATCACAACTTAGGACAAGTGACACATTATTTTAAAGTATGGATAAGAAAAAAAGAGAAGATAAGAAAAACAGTTTTTTTTTTCGCGACCACACCCTATAGGAATATTGAGATTTAAGATCTATCTGTATAATAAACGTAGTTTGACTATTTTCATGCACCCCGTGTACCTAATAATCTCGTAACGATAAATGGAGGTTTCATCCCTTCGCTACGCGCTAGTGAAACAATTTGGTTGTTGACAAATAAATCCCATACATCATGCCATGACTTTTATGGTGCTTTTATCAATACCTTAAACATTTTAATAAAAGTAAATACTACGTTTATTTTATCTTTAAAACTAATTTAATGATATTGGTTCACACGAATGTTAGTTTCTTAGGCTATCTATTTTTTTGTTAAAATATTGAATACAAAATCTTATTAAAAAAGATACATAGGGTTAACATGGAGTTGGGTTAGTCTTGATTGTGTGAAATATTATATTTATTCACAGACTGTATGAACGTCGAATGTTGCGTAAGTCTCGGTAATTTTGCAGATATTATTAGATAAATACCCTAGGTCAGTATTGCAATAATTTATCTTCTACCTGTTTCTTCAATAAATTCTTTAAATACCAAATTCGCTTAAGTTGGAATTCATTCAGATCCTTTTTATATCATTCGTAGAATCAATAGGAATCTCGTTTTCATTTGAGTCAAAATAAAATATCCTCTTTTGCGTATTTCTTATGCAAATGTAATATCATTTTTAAGACCAGCAATTGACTTGGATTGAACAAATGCTAGCAATAAATTTGCCGACAGGAATCTAAATAAACTGGAACTGGATTTCGCATCAGAAAAAAGAGCCCATTGTTTGCCCAAAGACGTTTATATAATTACAGGTTATAAAATAATTAAGGTATTTAGACTTCAATTTCCCCTTCAAAACTTCATTCCTTTGCTCCTTTATGATTAAATCTAATCACCACAATCAATCCAACCAGACTATTCCACACACTATATTTATTATAGTTTAACCTTCATGAGTTTTCTTGAATTAAATATTAACATTTACTCTGTCTTTAGTCTACTTATACAAACACAACAAGAGACAGGTTGTTGAATCATTAAATTTTAATAGGAAATTAGCCACAATAAAATAAATTAAATTCTCCCATAAACTAATCAGTTTATTTTATCATTTTAAAATGCCAAGTGGCTTTAAAGCAATGTTAAAATTAATTTTTGACCGATTTTGTGTTTTAATTCTCTCAATTTTAATTCTATTCTCATCTCCGTTAATCCTACTTGCTAGCACTCCATTATTATTGATTCGTTGGATTGTGCAAAAATTCGCGAGATATTTCTGTCCTGATTTAAGACAAATGTTAACATCTCGAGCAAATTTCTTTACCAATGATGATGTTCATAATAAACCAAAGTGCAATGTGATTATCGCCTTAACCCTCAAAGGTAACGTGGATATCGAAAAAGGTCAAGAAACTATAAGGAAAAACATTATTGAAATTAAACTACCAAACGGGAATTTAAAATACCCCGAATTAAAACAATGTTTAACAAGTTGGTTAGGCTATTATTTCTGGAAAGATTGTTCCAATTTCGATTTAAAAAACCACGTGAAAATTTTAACAAAAAAGGACCGACATACGGATCAAGATCTTCAATTAATTCGACAAGAATTTATCGAAAACAATTGGGTTGAAAATAGACCTTTGTGGGAGATGATTTTTATTCCGAATTGTTACCCAAAAGGACTAGAGGAGTCTGGAGGGCCTTATACTATTTTTGTGTCAAGATTCCACCACACCATGGGCGACGGTTATGCATGGCAATCTATATTGTTTCATGCATGTTGTAATAAACCGATTGATAGAAAAGTGCCAGAGTGTTTTAAAACGAGTAAATGGACGGATGTTTTATACATTATTACATTTCCATTTAGAGCTGCTTATAATTCGGCTGAAATGATGATTACAACGACGAAGGAATATCCGCTAAAAGTTAGTAAGAAAGGAGGGAGTTTACACACATGTTTGTCCAATATTGTGCCGATAGGGAGACTTAAAGAGATTAAAAATCATTATGGAGCTACGCTTTCTACCGTTATTACTGCAGTTTTAGCTGGGACTGTAAGAGAGATTTTGATGAAGAAGGGAATTCAAGTTCCAAATACATTTCCAACCGTTTTGCCTTTTCCTATTGCGGGACATTCTTTGAAGCTAAGGAATTATTTGTAAGTTTTATTTTTTATAAGGTTGATTTCAAGGAATTTATTTTTAACCCGAGACAAGATTTATGTGATCACTATTTTTATTAGCTACTGGTAAATTATGAGCCCTTAGTTTCAAAGAAATAGCTCTGTTTGAATTTTTTGTGGAATAAGGACCATGTAGAACTCTAAGCCAAATTTTTTGCATATGTGAAAATGCATTTGAAAAGAGATAGCTAGAAATTGCGTAATTTTGCAGCAATGAACTTGTCACTTTACTTGTTATTTGATGCGTTTTTTAAATCTTTTTTCATGCCAATTGGATAATTACAAACGAAGCAGTGCATTTTAAAAAATATCGTTATACTATTGTAGCCTACATATGTGCTTTGTTCACTCTTTTGCCTTTATTCAAAAAATAAGATTTGGCAGCTAGGTCCCTGAAAATATCAATTTGAATTAAGTGACGAATTATACTGACTTGGGCTATCTAAAGTTGCATTGAGAAAGTTAATTGTTTTTGTATTTTTTTAGAACTGGGGGCATAATCCATCTACCAACCGGGGAACCTGACCCAATAGCAAGATTAAAATATTGCCATAAGGACTACATGAAACTTAAACATTCGACTACACCAGTTTTAATGAAGTATACATTCAAAATGCTAGGATCCTATTGTTCATGGCTTGTGAGATTACTTCAAAGCAAATGGGTTTATTCGGTCACACTTTCAAATTTCCCTGGAGGGTTTCAATACGTTTCGTTTAATGGACATGATCTCCAAGAGGTTATGTTCTGTACCGGACTTCCGGACGCTACAGTTGGTAATATTTAAATAACTAAAATAAAAATGAAATATTTTGAAAATTAAAATATATCTTTATAATTACAGGCCTTGGGTTTTGTATAGTAAGTTACATGGATTATTTTCGGTTCGCAGCTGTTGCAAACGGTGGAGTTATGACGAAAAACCAAGTCGATGAAATTCCAGGAATTATTGAAGAACAGATCAATGTTCTTTATAAGAATGCTATAAACGATGTTTGAAAGTCAGTTTTTGGTTCACAAAAAAACTGAAAAGGTGCAACTGGGTAATTGAATAATTGCATACTTACTTAGTGACGAAAATTTAATGTGATTTGTATAATTTATTTATTTTTTCCTTGACATGCAACATTGCGAGCAGAGTTTAATTTCATAGGATTAAATGTTTTTTTGTGCTCGTAAATTATATTGTTTATAAATGTCAGTCAAATAAAATTACTTTGTGTGAAACTCAGTCAAGATTTTATTAATACTTAACGCAAGGTAACTCCACTTTCTTTGTTTTGTTGTCTTTTGTTAATCAGGTTATGACAATTGGAATTTTCGAAAATCTATAAGTCCAAACAAACTATTTCTGGACCAAATTTTTCATTCTATGACAACCACATCGAATAGAATTGGACTTTTTGCATTTTTAGCCCAAGCCAGGGCTTATGGGATTGGTCTGTCCGTCTGTCCGATTTTTTGTGACACGATAGCGGGCGAACCGCTGAACCGATCTGGGTCATGTTGGGCTTAAAATTATTATTAGGCCAAGGCCTTAGATAAGTTCGAAGATAGGTTGAATCGGTTGAAGGGTTGACCGGTGGGGGGCTAAAAATGATGTTAGTTGCTATGGATTTTGACTAAAATTCCCTAAAGAATGAAGAATATAAAAGGCACGGGCTATGTAGAGTTCTGCACTGTAGGTTTATTGAATAAACTTAGTAAAGAAGGCAAATTGAGCAAACTAAACTCCAACAAATGTCAGAAACAAACGAAGATTCCCTAAAGAACGAAGAAGAAGATTTGAATATGAAATTTTACACAATCTTTTTCAATTTTTCAATAAAAAAA
The DNA here is from genome assembly GCA_034698485.1 of Vertagopus arboreus. NCBI lineage: Eukaryota > Metazoa > Arthropoda > Collembola > Entomobryomorpha > Isotomidae > Vertagopus > Vertagopus arboreus. The sequence continues at coordinate 12,868 of JAQGBQ010001164.1, forward strand.
ACTCCTGAAATTTTTATTTTAAATTTTTCAATGAAAAATCCATAAAATTTGACTAATTATTTAAAAAACATTCAATTTTCAACAATTTTTAGAGGTATGAAATTTCATTGTATTTATCAATTTTTCAACAAATGTAGGTGTATGAAATATTATGAAATTTCACTTTTCATTTTTCACTTGAAATTTCACATGTCAACCATGATCTTAATAATAATCGAGGATGGAAATCTTTAATACCTAAATTCTTATAAATTTTCTTATAATTCT
>JAQGBQ010001165.1:0-13130 GCA_034698485.1 Vertagopus arboreus
GGGTCAGTTTGAGAATTTCATTTCTTATTAATTTCGCGATATACATAGTTGTCTACATAAAACGTGCACGTAATACAAAGTCTGCCTATATTCTGGAAACTAGACATGAGAAAAATAATTAAAAATTGCTGCCCTAAATAAAAACAACTAATCTATTAACGGGCTGGAATCGGAATAACAGTAATTATCGGTTATCGCATACACAAAAATAACTTTCCATCTACACTTAACAGTTTCATTTCAGCTAACATATAATATTTTAATCATTTACAATATTCAACGTCTTTATGTATATCTACCTGGACATTATGGTTCAATAATAATAAATGTTTAAAGTACTTACAGGCTATACGTTAACATTGTAACATCTCTCTATCAAAACAGGCTAGATACTCTCATTATTAATGTAATTAACTCGCATAGTTATTTATACTACTTTAATTATGTCATTGTTATAATAACTACGTGTGACTTGTTAATTTCATATATAATATCTTTCTTATTCATAAACTTTAGAGCTAAAACTTACAAATTCTTCCAAGAACGATAAATTGCAAATTGATTTGTCTCATTCAAAATTCATCAGTAGCCTAGTAGTAGTGAAAAATGCCTTGTACTTCATATAATGAGGTGGGTTTTAAGATTTATTACTAAAACTACAACTTGATCGGGTAGTCATTCATATTTTCTTCAAAAGATGCAACAGAAGTGGTGAAATGCACCCTGCGTTCTAGATCTACGAGAACGTATTATCGAGCTTTATGTTTATTTTTAAAATGCATCTGTGATGGTACACTGGTAAACACTTTGAAATCTTGCGTATTTCTAAACATTAATTAATCTCATTGCTGATGAGACACTGTTCTGTTCAGTAACTCGGGGAGGAGGATGTTGAAAACCATCATCGAAACTACTACACATTCGCCTTTATTTTTTTTGCATATCTTACCCTCAATGTATAACTTCATCGTACATTATCACCTATGATGATTAAGTTCATCTAACCATTTATTTATTTAAACCTACGTAATTTAATTTAACGACATCTCCTTATTACGTATACTATTTTAGCTATTATCAATTACCGTCATATATCTTTTATAGTTAAATATCACATGAATCTGCTTTGCAAAAGTTTTGCTGGGCAGCGTAAATCAATACTGTTCCACACTTCAAAGCAAAAAACAACTTTTTTGTGTAGACGAATGCATTTTTCTTGGCATTTTGGATTATTCACTCATTTGAATTCGAAAGTCCATGCCAATATTCAGACTGAAGAGATGGTTTAAACAGTTGCAATTACGATAAGCAAGTGCGCTATATCTGCAACACCATGAAGCAAATCTGGCGCAATTCTAGCGAGGTTTTCATTTGCAAAGTCACAGGATGGGAAAATATGAATAACGTAAGCCGGTTGCTGAGTAATTGGATGACAAATGTTTACGATTCCGGCTGCTTGTTTTAGTTGAAGGTATGTGATGAAACCATTTCGTAAGTTATTACTCTGCTGCAAGACGTCCATGTGGTCACGACCACACGGTAGAGCTAGTAACATACAATGTTCAGCATCCATCTGATTATAAACAAAACAAATACACCACATAAATAACAATATCACAAACAAATTATTTAAATAAAAAAAAACTATTTCATATTTATAAAAGTACTAACCTGTATCTTTCTTGCAACTCCTTCCAACTGTGTCTGCTCTAGACGCATTCTTTGAGATATTCGAAGTGGTGGCATAGTTCCATCTGGGTTAGTTGGCAATGAATCTCGAGCCACACCCAAGTTTCCTGATACGAAATGCATTTGACAAGCAGCGTTATCATTCTTGAGAGCCAATAACCCTTGCCACATAATAGGATACCGCTAAAATCAGAAACATAATATTCAGTTACTAGTTTGTCCTTAATATCTTAATTTCGAATATGATACAAATTAAAAATTCATGGTTACCTGTAAAAGCATAAGAAGGGAATCTCCTTGCGGAGGAACTTGAGTGGCATGAGGTGGTGTTTGAACTTGTTGTCGCAGTCGGTCATTCGAGGCTTCAACAGCAGGTAAACCGTATCTGATGTGAGCTGGCGGTGGGCTGTATGGTCGTTTTAGAATTCCAGCTGCAACGGAAGTGCTATAAGGGGATGTAACCCTTAATGGTTCTCGATCTGAAGCAGTCGCAGCCACTACAGCTGCAGTGATGGTACGATTATCGAAAGACGCAACGTAGGACGGTGACTGAGAATGATGTCGCTCTCGTTCAACCAACTCTGCATAAGGGTTCGTAAACGTCTGTCTAGACAGCGGTGGATGAGTGTTGGATGTTTGAGGTTGATAGACACGTTGTCCACCATACATAGGAGTTAGCATGGGTGACTCTGTATTTCTTTGATCATTAGCATGTGGTAACGAATGTTGAGGATGGTTTTGTAACATTCGTTCCCGTTCCATTCCCATAACTGCAGCATTTTTTAGATCAGGAGGTAAAGAATTCAGGTCAGGGTGATGGGATTTATCCATGACTCCTGATCGAACGCTAAAGGTAGATGTAGGAGGTAAGCTATTTGGAGCATTGGCACCACTAACATTTCCGGGACCAAAGTGTGAAGAGTACATAATTTGTTGATGCTGCATTGACCCATACAGTGCTGGATCTGCTGAAGCTCGGATAATATGAGGTGGAACAACTCCTCTAATTTCACCCTAAATAACAAAAACATAAATATTTTAAAACATTGTCGTAAACATGTTAAGTAGCCGCTTGAGTTAAGATAACTCACCATTTGTTCGTATTGATGTGGATGTTGTTGAAGTCTTGATTGTGTTGATGTCGGGGGTAACTGTTCCTTTTGAATCAAAACTCTTCCAGCTTTTGGACTAGCTGCTGCAGCAGCAGCCTGTGCAATACTACCACTGATGTCAACCCTTGGAGGTTGAACAAGACCGACTGCTTCCTATTATTTAAAAAAAAAAATTATATAAATAAATATATATATATAAACATCGGCTGTTTTTTGGCTTAATATAGAACATGATTTTTTTAATCTTAAGTAGAACCAACAACATACCTGACTTCTTCCAGAAAGAATGCTATCCTCTCTTTCTATACGAATCCGGCCTTCAGCACTTCTTCGGAATAATTCCGTTTGAGCCTGATGTTGTTGATGTTGCTGATGAGTCATAGACATATTGGAATTAGTTGAGGTAGGAACAACTCGCAAAGGTGCTCCACCCGGTCCTGTATTGCCAAGTGATGTAACTGTTGATGATAACATGACTCCCGATTGAGTTTGCATAGTTGGTGGTTTTCGTTGAGCCAATTCTTCAAGACCACTGTTAACTTTTGTTATGGTCGTGGCACTTGGAATCTGGAAATTGACCAACTCGGAGGATGAAGGACGAGCACCTAGTGGTGGCTGCAAAGTTGGTTTACCGGGATTAAGAGACGGTTGTGATGATGGTATAGCCATTTGTCTCAAAGCTGGTCGAATACCATCCATGGGTCTGCTGATTACTGCAAACTGGTAGTGATTTTGAAGGGCTGGATTTGATGGATGCTGCTGGGTACCTGGGAAAGCAGGTCTGATTGGAGGAACTGTTCCTGGATGAGCCACAAGACCACCATATGATGCAGGAACTGTCGTTTCAGTTCCTGACGACTGTTGATTGGTGACAGGAACTAAAGGACTACTGCTTGCTTGTCCTACTAACATGCCACCGCTGGCCCCCTTCATTGGATGGAAAACCGTAGGGGAAGAAGTAGTATAAACTGCTGGCATGTTATTTTTAAAGCCTACAACTGGATATGAAGCAACTGTTTGACCTGGGGATGGAGCAGTACCAAGCCTTTGCAATGGCTGAGCTTTCGTCAATGTGGACGCAGTAGGAGGAAGATTGGGTTGATTTTGATGCATTTGAACCTGATGTAAAACATGTTGCTGAGAGAATATAGCTGCTAAACCTTCGTTTTTCTGGTTTGGAGCTGGAGTTTGTTGAATTGGCATTCTCTCAATTGAAGCTGGTCTACTAATTGGTTCTCGCTCAGACGGTTTATTACTACTAGCCGATTCATCCTGCCTTACTTGGAATGGAGCGAATGGCATATGTGGAGGTTTTTGTTGTACTTTAAGAATATTTGAATTGGTTTGTCCCACAATTGGAACATATTGGCCTTCATCCGATTGTCGCATCATTGGCATCAAGATTCCAGTTTCAGGATCGATAAGGGTTTCCTGTCCAGCTGTATCAACTTCTCCTTGACCATCTTTCCCAGTGACAGTGGGTGTGGTTTCGGACTTTATTACAACAGGCTGTAAAAGTTCAACATTATGAGGTGCTGTGGAAGTAGGTGGTAGTTGAAATCCGGGAGGACGTCCCATAACTTTAGTGATAGACACGGTACTATCAGACTCGGCAACTGAGTCTTTACTTATTGATCTAGACCTCGTTCCGACTGTCTTGACACTTGTAATTGTTAACGCTGGAGGCGATGTCTCGGGAGTTGATAGTTGTGACATTAAAGACATTCGTATAACTTCTTCGATCGTTTCATCAATAGTGTTTCGAGTAACTGGCACAGTTGAAGAACTTGGTGGTGTCTTTGATCTTAAATTTCCTGCAGGAGTCACCGGACTAGAGACAGTCAATTTGGGAGTTGGAAGACTTTCTCCAACTACAGGAGTTCCGGGTTTATTAGGAATCTGAGTTACTCCAGTACCCTGAGGTGGTAAGTGAGGTGTGATGGCCTGGAAACTTTGCATACTGACTGGAACGATTGGTAATGCAACTGATGTGTTAATAATATTTGGTATAGAAGGTTTCATTTCGACATCAGTAGATAAAATGACTGGAGAAGGCAACGATGGTGAGGTCAAAGGCGACTTTGTAACTGAAGTTGGAACTGGAGGTGTATGTCTTGAATGGATAAGTTGAGTACGACGGGAATTCTTTTCTTCGTCAGAGTCATGAAATTCGTACACATCTGCAGATGACATTCCTTCGATATCCATTGAACCTTGCCTTGATTTTGGCTGACCAGAGGCCCGTCTTGCAGGTGTCTTTATTTCTCCGTTTTTATTATCATCCAAGCTACTTGTATTCGAATCTACCGATCCTTTTCGACTGTGTATATCAGGGGTTCGGGGTGGGTTATCGAACTTTCCAGCATCTTCACATTTGACACTCAGTCTGTTGGGACTGTTTTCTAAACCAGATCCACTGAGCGACTTCATTTCTGAATCAGAGTTCCACGATGATAATGGAATCGGTTCACTTTCAGTTTTAGCTACTCGATCAATACAGGCTTGAATATTGGATGAAATTAAATTTGCCACAGCATTGCTAGTTTCCAAGCTGGCAACGGGATCTTCAATTATACGAAGTGTCGGAGGTGAATGAATTGTTGTTGGGATAGTTGCAACAACAGGTGCTTTACCTGTCCCTGAACCACTTGGAGGACTCACATCATCCACATCGTCATCTCCTTCTAAGGTCTCTAATAATGCAGCTACTGCATCCTCAGTTTCTTCTTGAGAAATAGCAGTTGTACAGTCCTTTGGTAACTCATCTTTGATGACTTCCTCTTCAGTAGCACTGCAGATTGGTGGTGGAGACTTTCTCTCTAACAGAACAATACTTTCAATTGCTTTGTCTTGCTCAAACAGGGAATGCAATTTTTTCTCTTCTTCTTCACGTTTCTGCTTTTCTTTAATGTTGCTGTCTTCTATCAAATCCTCAACTGAGCCAACTAAAGCATCTTCTGAGGAGGCCATGATAGCATCATTTATGTCAATTTTTAATTTATCGTCGTCATCATCATCTTCATCAGATGAGAACATTCCAGACTGTTGAATCACTTTATTAGTTTCAGTAACAACAGCAATTGGATTCCTCTCCTTGTCAGAGGATTGCATAAGTAGGTTAGATTTAGTGTCTACTTTTGGTATTTCAATAGGAAATAATGACGATGCCGCACTGCTAGGAATACAAATAGGTAAGGATTCTTCCTTGATGAACGGAATAGGAGATTTAGGCCTGAGTTCCCCATCTACTATTGAAGATCGTCTTGGAGAGTTGAACAAGGCATCAAAGTCGACAGGCTTAGAGTCAGGTCCACCAGACTTTGAAGACTTATTATTATTATTAGTACTATGATCTTCCCCGTCACCTCGTTTGGACCTCTTTTCTTTGTGATGCCTTTTCTTTTTCTTCTCTGAGCTGGTGCTTGCAGGTTTAGAAACAGTTGGATGTGATTTATTTAATTCCGTACAATCAGAGACTAATTCCGCAGAGCTACTTGGTGACAAAGATCTGGAGACTTTTCGTTCATTAGAGCGCCTTGACTTTGATCGTCTTGATACAGGCGTTTGAGGCACTGATTCCTCATGAACTTTCGGACAATCCACAGATATCGTGGGGGTCTTTGGACGCTCAAGAAGGTCTTCAATACGTTTACATTCTGTTTCGGAACTTGAGCTTGATGTCATGGGTCCAAATAAAATATCCTCCATTGTAGAACCAGATTCTCTTTTACTTACACTTTGTAAACTGAGATCAAAACTACCATCACCACTGCTAACCCTCTGCTTCCTTGATGATTTTCCAGATTTGACTCCAGCAATACTTGAGGATGAATGTCCACGGTGTTTTTTACGACTACTTTTGGCGTCTTTTTCTTTATCCCTGCTGGTCTTGATATTGGAATCCCTACTTTTTTCTTTCCTTGTCACGTGAACAGAAGTATTAATTTTTGCTTCTACATCTGAAGAATCTGACGATTCAAACAAAGATTTTCTCATACTTTTCTGTTTGCTGAGTTTTTCCTTGTTTTTAGTTTTAGTGGAAGACTGAAGATCAATCGGTTTAGGAATAGACCTCACAGGTCCACTCTCCACACTACTATCAGAATCCGAATAAATGTCCGTTGCTTGTAACTTCTTTGGGATATTTTCATTAGAACTCTCATAGCTGGACAATTTCGGTTTGGACAATAGTTTCTGCTTTTCACCAGGATCGTCAGACTCAGACATACTTTCTTCTGAAGATTTCGTATCAGCAGACATAGGAACCTTATCAATGGCAGAGGTGGACTTGATATTTAACCTTTTCTTTTTTCTTTCTGGCTCATGAATCTGCGAAGAACTGGCATTTGATTCATAATCAGAGTTTGAAAAGACAGAAGATGCAGACATTTGAAAGAGTGTAGCTCCAGAAGGTGACGATTTGTTGGATTTCCTATTTCTCTTATTGTTGAATTTGTCTCCACTACTTGAACTTTTCTTGCTTTTTGATTTGCGAGAAGATTTTGATTTTGAGCTAGATTCTAAACGGGACTCATGTTCTTCATCATCTGAAGACTGAGTAAGGTCTTGGTCTCTAATCTTTTCACGTTCCATGTCACGAATTCGATGAACTTCCTCATCTCCAATGTCTGCCATCGAAATATCCATTTGAGAACTTTCATCAGATGAAGTGTGTACACCAGACTTGTTGCTTTCATCGATTGAAGTTGATCTTTTCTTGTCCACCTTTTTAGCTCTGTAATAATTTCAACATAAAACAAAGTATAAGTTATTAAAGTCTTTTACAACGAACACATTCGAATTAATCATGGTGTGTCAATGTATATTACTAACCTGGATTGTTTCAGCTGCCTGAATTGATCTTTAATTTTGTCGTGTTTCTTCACCTCGTCTTGTTGTTGCGGGGTCGCTTTTGTGTTGCTCTTACAGGCTCTATTATTTCGAGCCTTGACCTTGTCATACATTGATACATATTCATCAATGACAACTTCGAATATAGAATGATGTTTCTTTTTCTCATCGTCATCTGTAAATTTACAATTAGAAATTAATTAGTAACAAAATTATAATGCGAGTGAAACTTATCATACAAATTCATATCAAATAAAAATTACCAGAATCAGTTGTTTCAGATTCGTCAAGGACAAACTTCTTTTTCTTTTTGTGCTCCTTATTCTTTGATCTATCGCTCCCACCGCTGCCGGAAGGATTTTCACCTCCAGACTTGTGCCGATCTCTTTTGCCACTTGAATCCCTTTTTTCATATTTTTCTGATTTACTTCTTTCATGTGAGCTACCATGTGATTCCAGTCTAGAACCACCGTCTAAGCTATTTGTTAACGAACTGCTGGGAGCCCCTTCGGATTCTGAATCAACAGCATTGTAATGCTTATCTCCTTGAGACTTGCTTCTTTCTTTTCCAGATTTGCTCTTAACAGATGTAGAACTTTGTTGTTGTTCTTTGCTTCGACTGCTACTCCCGCTATGGTGACTACTTCCATGGCTATTATGTTTACTTGCTGCTTTCAGGTTTTCTTTACCTGGACTAACTTTATCTTTCTTTTGTCTATCCTTTTCTTTTACAGAGGAGGCATGTTCTACTTTCCCGGATTGATGATTTGGGCGACTTTCAGAAGGTGTTCGAGATTTTTCTGAATGATGTTGCTGATGCTTGTCTTTAGAACTTCCAGAGGACGACTTATCTTTTGAACGATGATGATAGTCTTTGGACTTTGGTTCGTCTTTCTCCTTTTCTCTTGATGACGACACTTCTGGGTTTTGACTGATGGTTGGAATCCGAGAAGGTTCTTTGTCTTTGACTTTTTCTTTGGAACTACAACTCGAATCCCGGGATTCCCTACGCTCATTTGATGAAGTACTTTTGAGACGATGGTGATGTGTTATGGTCTCATGTGGGGCATTACTATCACGGGATTCTTTCTCCAATTTCGGCTTCTTTTGATCTAAAAAGTATTTTAAATATTTTGTAGGTTAGTATGAATACTGGTAAACACTGAAAAAAATATAATGTATGATTATATTTTTAATCATTTTCTTACCTTGATCAACGTCTTGTGAACTCAAATGTCTCTTTCGTTTGCCAGATGATGATTCTTTGTCCTTCTTTATTCCCATTGGATTATTGGAATCTTTCCAGTTTGGACTTGAATGGTCACCGGCAGAATCTTTTTCCTTATTAGCGTCTTTCTTTTCCTTTTTATCTCTTTTCTCATCACTCTTTTTATGAGAGGTGGGGTTCTCAAGTTTTTGGTGATCCTCTTGTTTAGCTTCTCCAACAGGTTTAGATTCTTTATCCTTTTTATCCTTTTTGTCTTCACTTCCTTTTCCGGAAGAAGAAATCTTTTCTCTTGATGATGACTGTTGGTTTGGTGGTGGCGAATCAACAGAACTTAAGTAATTAGTATTCAAATTAAGGGAAGTCACCGGTGTAGACGAACCACTTGATCTCCTTTTCTTATCTTTATCTTTTTTTGATGATTCTCTCGTTGTTGAGGATCCAACAGAGTCGCTTCTTGATGGTATGAAAGGGTTTTGTTCTGCTGCCACGACAGCAACCGTAGTTTCTTGTTGAATTGGATGCATTTCCATGATTTCCTCGCTTATTAAATTGCTCTCTAATTTTCGAAGTTCTTTTAATGAAGACATGTCATTTGGAGGAGGGCAGAATCGCAAACTCTTTTCGTTACCAGGAATTGTTAAAGTCTTGTCGGCATTCTTACTACTTAAGCTTTCCTTCGAGTTATTGGTAGTAATTAACTCCCTGATTCTTTTAGTTGTTGGTTGTAAGGTTTGCTCAAGCGGTTTTGTTCCAATGGATGGATCATTTTCGGAACAATTACTTTGAACTATTGAAGAGTTTGAATCTACGCTAGATCTTCTGCCAGCTAAGGAAACGGAAACTGGCCCAGACATCCCTGGCAAAATGTTATTATTACTTCCAATTGCAGCGTTCTGAGAAGAGTTTCCCGTCCCAACAGAATTCCACCCATTTCCTCCTGCAAAACTGTTTTTCTTTGAGTCTAAACTAAGAGATCTTTCAACGGCACGGGGTAGACCTTGATGAACCATAGGTTGCGTTGAAGCGTTATTATGACCCATCAAACTGGAACTCACAGAAGAAGAGTTCACGGCGGAATGCATTTGTTGAGTATTTACAGAAGACAAAATCCCACTTCCTGGCTTGGGACTTGACATTGGTTTCATCTGATCCCGGTGGTTATCAGGATATTTCAACGCTGGAGAACTAGATGATGATAATGATGATGGGGATTTGGGATTGTCTTGTAGGGGCTTGTTAACTAAAGACTGTTGTACGGAATTTCGACAAAAAGGAGGTGGTGTTTGAGTATTAGGGCTCGGCTGGCTTAGGCTTCTTCCAACAGGATCCAACTTTACTGGTTTACTAGGGACTGGTCCAAATGCATGATTGAGATCTTTGGATTTTGATTGAGTACAACTGCTTTGAATGCCAGCTTGGGGTAGGGGTGACTTCATTGGACTGCTGAAATTACTAACAGGAGTCAACGGGGATGATAGTGGTGGTCGTACAGCTGAATTAATAAACGGTAGGGTCGGGTTTGAAAAACCAGGTGTTAGAGGTGTGGCTGGAGACGACGATGGTGTTGGCCAATGACCAGAACTACTGTTTCCAGAAATTGAAGATGAGGACGACGAAGCAGTTGACGCAGAGCGTTGAAGAGCAAGAACTCTCCAATTGTTACTTGTCACTGAAACACTGGAAGACTTGGCCTCATATTTCTCCCCAAAATTTTCAAGACGCTTTGTGTCTTCATCAAAAACTGATCTTCTCGCTAGTACTGATTTGCCAATATCTGATGGTTGATGTCTTAATTCATCCAAATCCAGAAATTTATGTTTGGTTAGTGGAAACCTGCACTGAGAATTGGAATCTGTAGATTCAGGCGAAGGAACTTTTTTCACTAAAACTCCATGATTAAAATTATCTTCAGTGGATGATGATGAAGTGGCCAACACATTACTAGAATGCACCCCCGCATTACTACTCGAATTCCCTCGACTACCATTCCAACGATCATAACGTTCACAACATTTTTGTATTCTTTGTTCAAGAGATACACTCGTTGGCGACGTTCTAGGAGATGAACCGGCATCAGAGTCATACCCCGCTGTATTGCCATCCGGACGATCTTTAGAATGACAGTGCGTAACATTCGTACTACCTGATTTGTCACTAGGTAGATTCCCAGTGAACTGAATATCATCAGAGTTTGTATCTGCATAATTTTTACTATTACGTCTCTCACCATAACTTGAATGACCCGACGACACATTATTATTAGAGGATGCTGCATTGTCCTTCCAACTTGTATTTGTACTTGATGAAAATGGAGAAAATGTTGGTTCACCAACAGAAATTAGTAAAGGAGGAGTATCGTTTTCTTCCCCAGCTGGTATTATATCAATTGCACCACTGAATGTTCCAATATTACTTTCACTACTCGGCGATTTAATGGGGCTTTTCAAATTTGTTTCACTAGAGCTTCTACTTAATCGAACTGAAGAAGAAGGAAACTCACTACAACTGGTGTTACTGTTAGCCCTCTGCCTATGCAGAGCAAATTCAGGTAATGGCAAACTAATAGGATCGTTTCTAACACTCAGTGAGAACGACTGGGCTCGGGAGGATTTAAAACTAATGGAATCTGAAACTGGGAAGCACTCTGGGTTTTCATCACATAAAGGTGTACCCGGTCGATCGTCGCTCTCGTTCCCGTCTACGACAACGGGATTGATGACAGTAGTTGTTGATGCCTGGAGCTGGGTAAGAGAACAGAAAGACGATGGGACCCCTGTCGTACTATGCATGGGAGAACTGATAGTATTTGTGGCATTTCCTGAATCTGCTGACGACCTTCTAATCTTTATGTCTGTTGGCTTTTTACGTGGATCGGCCAGTCCTATACCACATAAAATAATATTAGTATTAGAACGTATAAACTTTTTTTTTCTGTATACTTATGTACTTAATCTAATGGAATGTGTAAAAAAAATTTCATACCTCCTAAAACTACATGTATTTCACCGGAATATCTTGGTGCTGACTCGATGACTCCAATGCCTGGGTCTGGTGATGCTTTACGGACGGTTTCAGTTTTTGGTTCCGGTGATGTACTGGATACACAATCGACAGTGACAACTGCTGTTCGTGACATATTACTTGATAACGATTTCCTCCGTCGACGTCCTTTAAAAATAAATATACAACAACCATTAATCCACTGGCAATTCACTAACACAAGCAGATTCATTTCTCCATCAGCCAGCAGTGAGTGTGAATTTATTAACTTACCCATTTCGAGACTACTAAGTTTCTCATCACCGTTAACGCTAGAGCTACTACTTCCGTGGTTTGTATGTATTTCACTGTTTTCACCAATTATCACATCACTGGAGGAAGTAACAATAGCAGAGTCTGTTTCGTGACAACTGAGATCAATTTTACTCCTAGTATTGCTTCTTCCAGGGTGTTCGGCATCCCGAATTTGCCTGTCTGTAACTAATTGTGAGTGATCTGCATCTGGACTTACAGGACTCGTGTAACCTGTCCTTAGTCTATACGCACTATCCTTGTACTGAGAAAACGTGTCACCGCCATCAGTCGTTGTTAACATATCAGTTGCACTTCCACCATTAAACGAAGAAACACTGCCATGATGATCTTGCAAATTTTCTGAAGCTCTAGTTCCCTTACCAGCTCTCAATCCATCAAATTCCATCGACCTCCTTTGACTAAAGTAAAATATTATAAATAGATAAATAAACAGTATTGTTTACACAATCTAAGAAAAAAACAATCCAAGCATACCTATAGCTTAGGTCATCTTCATCCAGTTTGCTGCGTATTCTTCGCCCTGAAATTCCTCCGTCTTTCATAGGTGTGCCAAATAAATTTGAAGGGGAACCGATTACATGTGAACTAGGTGACGAACTTTCACTTGGTTGACCTAATGACATCCGCTCCAAGAATCGTCGAATAACTTCTGTAGATGCAAAATCTACTTGAAGATGCTTTCCTTTTATCACCCAGCTTCTAAGTTGTCGGATAGCTGTTTGTGCAGATGAGATCTGAGATGGGTGCAAAATTTTTGTTTAAATTCCTAGTTCTTTCTTATTTACTTTTTCAAAATATAAATATTTAGTTTAACTTTTTACCTCTTCAAACTGAACCAAAGCAAGGAAGCGTTCTGAATCCATGACTATCCTTTTAATAGCACCATACTGACAGCAATGACCAAACACCACCTAATAAATATTATTATATTCAAT
>JAQGBQ010001166.1:0-13115 GCA_034698485.1 Vertagopus arboreus
CTGCAATCAAGGACCTCAGGAAGTACAAAAATACACATTCAAAGCCTATTGCAGTCGCACTTGGACAAGAGTCGAGCGTAGCGAAAGAAAAGTTGGGTCATTCAGTCACACTTATCCTCTACAAAAACGATCAAGAAACTTGGGAAGCCATCTTGAAGGATTCACTGCCTCTTACTGACCCCAAGCCCGAGAAGACGTCAAAAGTCGTTTCTTATGCCAGCAAAATCTGCAAGGACTAAGGAATTCGAATTATAAAACTAGTCCCACAATTATACTTTGAAGAAGACTCGACTGGAGTAGAATGCTTGGCCGAAGCTTTACGTGTAGTTGGGGATGTTTTGGATGGAAAGTATCCTGAAAAACTGTTCCAATATTCTTCGAAATGTTACAGCGTCAGTCAGCGAAAGTATTTTCATTGTTAAGTTGTTTGCCATTTACAAATTTCTGTTTTTAATTATTGTTGTTTCTACTTTGTTAAAGTGATAAAAACATTGTTTTTTTCTCGAAGTAACGTTTGCTTGCTGTTTTTACTTCTTGTATTGTATAATCTGCATTATTCACTAAATTCCATAAAAATTATGAAGTCTGGCGAGCTCCTTTCAACGTATTACTACGTTTTATTGCTGAATTTTAAGTGGATTTTTGTCTAGCTAATTGGAAGTTTTAAATAATACAACTGATCCTTTTAAAGTTTCTATAAACCGTAAACCATTCTTTAAATATATTTGTTTACTGTAATATTTGCATAAATAAAATTAATACATTAGATAAATTAAGCTTGTTTAAATGTTGTTATTCATAATTGAAATTTAAAATTGAAGCTCATATTGTTTCTTGTAAAGTTCGTATACTGATTTAAAATCATGCTGCGTATCAATCTTGATTTATTTATTCATTCATTCGTCATAATCTTACCCACATTGTTTTTGTCGTAAACATCCTTGTTATTATTATTATTAGCTCGCCATTGAAAATGGAATTCGAGCTTATGAAGTGCCGCGGTCCGTCCGTCCGTCCGACCATTTTATATATACATACACGATGATCAATTTAGAATCAATTTGGTATCAATAGAAGCAAATTAACAAAAAATGATTCTTTGAACATTTTTTTATATTGTCTATATGTATAATATAATTCCAGATTTGTATGTCTGTCTGAATAGTATCTCCTCCGGCCTCGCATGTCCGATTTTAAAAACCAATACGGCGTTGTAAATCGGAGCTCCCGGCGCAGACCGTGGGCTACTTTTGGTGACCCAAGGTCAAAGGTCAAGGGGGTCCTTAGTCCAACCCACTGACACTGTGACCTCGGGGTCACGAGATATGACCCAAAAAGTGACCAAATTGGTCCGATGATTGTTAAATACCGTGTAATATGTCCTTCAAAGGAAACTACGCCCCTGGGTCAAAGCGGTTATTATTACATAATTGTTAAAAAATTATTATGTAATTATTGGAATAATATGTAATTGCTAGAAAATTATTATGTAATTATTGAAATATTATTACGTAATCGTTAAAAAAAATTATGACGTAATGGCTAAAAACTTATTACGTAATTGTTAAAAAATAATAATTACGTAATTTTTAAACAACAATTACGGAATTGTTAAAAAAATTACGTAATAGTTAAACAAACATTACGGAATTGTTTTAAAAAAACATTCCGTAATTGTTTAAAAAAAATGATTACGTAATTGTTTAAAAAATAATTACGTAATCGTTCAAACAAAATTACGTAATTGTTACAAAATTACTACGTAAGTGCCAAAAATGTTCGGGGGAAACCCGTGAAGCTTATCTTTTATAAATCCCATCAACTGCCCGAAATTGCGGCCAAATGCTATGTGTTATTGTTATAAATAACTAAGTTTATTACTTTATGACCATGTTAAAAGCATCTAGGATATGAATGTGCCGACAAAGCAATTTAGGTTCAATGAAGTGTTTCTTAAATTAGCTGCATGTCCAGAATTACAATATTGAAGTAGGACAATTATGAATGTATAAATACAAGCTACGATACAATAAATATTATCAGTTTTGAATCAAAGCGTAAACACTTTATTCTCTACACGTTATCAGCACGAGTACAAAGCTCTGACTTAACTGATCTCGAGGAAAACTCGAAGTACAAGTTCCGTCGAAAGAACTTACAATGTCTACTACTGCAGGAGGAACTGGAACAACCACGACAATTACCATGAGCAAAAAGTTCGACACAGGGTCCATCACCAAGTTGAATGGTGAAAATTTTCGAGTTTGGAAAATACGGATGCAAAGTCTGTTTATTTCCCACGGTCTGATGGACATAGTTAGTGGAACCACTCCTCGTCCTTTTGATGTCTCCAAACAAGAACAATGGGATCAGTCAAACAATGACGCTCTGACCTCAATGTCCTTGAGCATGTCAGACGATGAAGTTGAAGCTGTCACACTAGCCAGAGTAACGGTTTTGTTGAAAGAGAAATCAGAACGGAACAAAATGCGGCTAGGGCAATGTTATGCCAAAGCCAGCTCAGTGAGAAGCATTGGGACGATGCCATCCAAACCGCATGTTATCTGCTTAATAGAACCTTCAGCAGCAAAAACGAGGAGAAGACCCCTTTTGAGTTGATCTTCAGTAAAAAGCCATCCCTTCATCATGTCAAGATTTTTGGGAGCAAAGCCTATGCTCATATAATGACAAACAACAACCGAAATAAATGGGATTCCAAAGCCATTTCATGCATCCTGGTGGGATATAATTCTTCCAGTAAAAACTACCTGTTGTATATACCCTCTGAAAACAAGTACATACAACAAGCTAAGCATGTGGATTTCATAGAGGAAAGTGTATCCCGTAAAGGGAGCATACAAATCTCAAGCAATATCGAGGATTTGGAAGACCTAAGAATAACAGTACAAGAACCAAGGTCAATCCTGAAACCGCAAAGCACAAATCTGAACCGGAATCAGAACCAGAACAGAGTGAGGATGATGAGTTAGTAGTAAACCTCACACCTGAAGAAATAAATGAGAGCTGGGCGGATGAAGTAAAAGAATATGAACGAGAAGAGCAAAGTCGCATAGACGATGCTCAGCATAGCCGTATAGACACTCCTCAGCATAGTCGTATAGACACTTCTCAGCAAAGCACTATGAATGAGTCTCAGTCAGACCGACCCAAAAGAAGACGACAGAAAGTTGTTAAATTCCAAGCCGGATTTAAAGCAATGAGTGCAATAAGTATCTCTGAGCCCCAGAGTTACTCCGAAGCCCTTAACTCTAGATATTCGGATGAATGGAAGGAGGTCATGGACGCAGAGATGAGGAGCTAAAAAGAAAATTCCACCTGGAGGCTAGTCTACAGACCTTCAAAAGTAAAAGTTCTTAAGAACAGGTGGGTGTACAAAGTGAAAACTACACCTGATGGGAAGATTGACCGATTCAAAGCCAGACTTGTGGTAAAGGGATTTACTCAACGAGAAGGGATCGATTTCAATGAAACATTCTCTCCAGTATGCAGATACGAGACTATTAGAGTTATGCTTGCTATGGCTGCAGCACAAGAGTTGGATATAATTCAATTTGACATTGCAACTGCATTTCTCAATAGCAACCTAGAAGAATAAGTGTATATGGAGCAACCTGAAGGCTTTATAGTTGGCAACGGACACGACGTAGTGCGTAAACTTATAAAAGGTTTATACGGTCTTAAGCAAGCCCCAATGGCGTGGCATGAAACTCTGAAGAAGAAACTGACGGAAATGGGATTCATAGCCTTGGAGAGTGATTCTTGCCTCTACATGAAGATTTAGGATGGACAACCCATTTACATTGCAGTCTATGTGGATGATGGAATGATCATGGGACGCTCAAATGCATTATTGAAGAAAGAACTTGAAATTCTACAACAAACCTTTAAACTGTCCATTCAGCCTTTAAACCGCTTCTTGGGAATTGAAATTAAAAGAATGAGGAGGAATTTTCATCCATTAAAAGAAGTACATAGATGATATGCTATCACGATTTGGAATGTCGGATTGTAAAAGTATCGACATACCAATGCAACCTGGTCTTCAGCTTGAAGGGAGCAAACCACCAGATACAGAATATGAGTACCAAGAACTCATCGGATCTTTACTATTTCTGTGTCGATGTACTCGACCTGACATTGCATACCCAGTACATTATTTATCAAGATTCTTCTCCAATTATGGGAAAGTCCATTTTCTCACAGCAAAGAAGATACCACAATATCTCAAAGGAACGAGAGAATTTGGGATCATGTACAAGAAGAGTGAGGATGAAAACATCAATGTTGCTGGATTTGTAGATGCTGACTACGCATCCGACCGAGTTTCGAGGAAATCGACCACAGGATGTTTATTTACCCTCAATAACGCCCCAATAATTTGGATGAGCAAGAGACAAACTTGCATAGCCTTGTCCTCAACAGAGTCCGAGTATATAGCCTTGGCACAAGACTGACAGCCAGAGTGCAATGAGTATAGCAAAGAATCCAGAGCACCATGATAAAACAAAACACATAGATGTACGACACCACTATATAAGGTGGCTCGTTGATACCAATCAGGTTAATCTAGAACACATCCCAGATCAAGTACAACCAGCTGACTTACTGACTAAATCAGTAGTCAGAGAGAATTTCATCAAGAAACGGGAAATCATGGGGATTCAGGCTCGCCCGCAAGACGTAGAGAAGCGTAAAGCTCTCTCCAGCATCATTCGAGATCCGAAGAGGCCTAACCTTTTCTGGAGTCTCACTACCCTAATGCTTATGTTCTTAAAGCTTGGAGTAGGATCCGACATTCATACTACTGGAAGCCCGGTATTATGGAAGAAGAGCCATAATCCTGTCGTCACTGGTTTCAATGCAGTCTCGATGAATATTAAACTGATTTCACCCTGTACCCTTCTGCCCCTTGAAAATGTGGACACCCGAGTTACCAGAGCCATGATGACCCAGTGTGAGAAGGCTTATGAAGATCTTTTTCTAAGCAAACTAGAAAAGATTTGTCCTCAGCAAGTCAACATATTTCATAGAGTGGAACGGGAGTTGATCACGATTGGGATTATTCTTGTTGCTATACTAGCTAGCGCAGGAATTGGAGCTGGTGCGTATGCCATATCCAAAACATACACACTTGAGACACGACAAGAAGAAATCAAGCTAGCAATGGATCAACTAGAAAGAGATGTGTATACGGGTAAAGAGAAGATAGAGTTTCTACAAGCAGAAGTACGTAAAGTCACTTCTATATTAGACGACTTGATTGCAGACTTCTCTCTGTATAAAAAAAAGGTTGTGGAGCTACAATATTACATAGCATATCTTACAAGTAAGCTGATGGAAGGCAAGAAGGCATTATTATTAACCGAAAAAGCATGGGAAAAGAAGGAATTAACTTCCGACTTATTTGAGTTCTTAAACTACACTCTCCCTTGTGAAGATGAATGCCCCATCGACCACGGAATTTTTCATAACTGTCACATGAAGGAAGGCCGTGATCAGATTATGATGGAATTTTCGGTACCTGTATTGAACAAAAATCTTACGAAGATAGAAGCTGACCCTTTTCATTTGATGTTGAAGAGGAACAATCAAACTTGCATTCTGAAGTACGCAGGACCAACATTAGTGACGATGTCAATAAATGAAGATTGTATGTATAAAACACACATGGAGACTATGCAGAATAAGATCGCCTTTGCCTTGTCCCAAAGATGCTCTAATGGATTCTCATTTACAACAGATGAGAAGTTATTTCAGATAGAGAAGTGCAAGGATTCTAAGGCTGGAGATGAGAAGGATTTCATTCAAATAAGGATATTTGATAACAAGTATCACATCTATTGCCCCTATAGCCAGTATATTATTGGGAAGAGAGTCATTGACTGCCCTCAAAAGGTTTTCACACTGCCACTCTCCCTTACGTTCACTCTAAATCACATAGAGTATAAAGGTAACCTCCTTAAAGTGGTATACCGAGAAAAAGCCGAGCCTTGCTATCACAGCACATTAAATGGCACTTAAGCCCATTCCAAGATTGGAGCAACTTCACAGCGGAATTTGACACTGATGTAAATGACAACAACAAGAAAGTAACCCAAGCAGCTAAGGAAATGCATGTGTTTGAGTTCACGGACAATAATGAGTGGAATATGTACAATGTTTTACTACTTGTGTGTGCAATTCTGATGATTTTGATTATTGTGATGATTGCCACAATTTGGATTAAGAGCAAGATGACTCAACACCATACTAACGTCAAGGACGTCATGACCGAGAAAACTAAACCTGATGAAGCTGCCACGACTCACAGCATCATCATTGAAGGATAATGTCATCATTAAGTGATAATATTAGTTAAAGGGAGTGTTAAAAACAACTAAGTTTATTACTTTATGACCATGTTAAAAGTATGTAGGATATGAATGTGCCGACAAAGCAATTTAGGTTCAATGAAGTGTTTCTTAAATTAGTTGCATGTCCAGAATTCCAATATTGAAGTAGGACAATTATGCATGTATAAATACAAGCTACGATACAATAAATATTATCAGTTTTGAGATAGAATCAAAGCGTAAACACTTTATTCTCTACAGTTATCGTCTTAAGTTAACCAGATAGGACATGCTCAGTCCAGCTCTGGTAATAATGTGACAGAAATACATTGAAAGAAAAATGAATGTACGTATATCTGTTTAAAGTTAATACAAAAAAATAGTTTTTCTTAATTTTTGGGGCAAATGATTTCATTGTCAAAAGCATAGGGTCATAATGAAACTTATACTATATCCAATATCATTTACATATATTTGACAACCTTCAAGTTTTCACAGTTTATCTTATTGCAACTTCATTTTGAGCTCGACAATCGTTGAAGCAAGAACTTAAAAATAAATAGGGAAAACAGGTATACATTTAATCAATATTATTTCCAAGCCAGAATTGTATTTTATTTGTGTTCTTTTGAATTACAATATTTTATCTTTGGGCTTTTAAGCCGAAATACCAAACTTTTTGAAATAATAATTCTGACAAAACGCAAAAAACTCTAGCTTTTATTCAGGGGACGCATTTTTCAATTTAGCAGAGATAAATTCAATTGAAATCAAGTGGGTTGATCCGCCACTATGGTTAATCTGATTATGTTTCTTTGTCTTATAACTATAGGATTTAACTCAACACGTTTGCCGAGTTAAATCCTATCCTATTGGTATAGTTTGGCTTATATGATGGACTTAAATCATTAATGGGACGAGCGTGTGTGTGTGTCTGTCTGTCCGTTATTTATTGCTTACAGCAGATTTTAAAAGTTAAACCGATAAATGAAATGAAAGATGTGGAAATTAAAAAAAAAACATGTAGTTAAATAAATAAATCAATAAAAAAAAATATTTTAATTAAATCAAAAATTAATATAAATAAAAACTGATTCAGAAACCGAAAGAATTTTTGAAATCGGTTGAGCGGTTTTTGAGAAATAAATTCCCCTTTGAGGGCCTTTTTTGACCGTTCTTCTTCCCCCAGGGGGGTAAAAGGAGGCGGAGCAAAAAACTGGCCAATATCTATTTTTTATTTCGTGTCCTCTACAACATATCCAAAATTCAGGAAAATCCAAGACCCACGATGTTAGAGTGATTATGCTTTTTTTGTAGGCTCTTTTAGATTAAATTAAAAATTAAAATTACTTGGAAAAAAGTAATTTGTAAGTCAACTTGAATTACTAGGAAAAATTAGTTAATTACGTAATTCCATTGCAATTGTAATTAATTACCCCATCCCTGTAAATTGATGTTTTTTACAATTTGCTTACTCAAATCCCATTTAATTAATTTAAGAAAGAAATCATTTTTTTGTGCAAGTAACAGGTACGTATTCTAGAATGAACTCATTATATAGTATCTTAACGTTTAGTAAATTTAAATGGCAATATTTGACAATTTTTGAAATCGCATTTCAATTTCAGCACAAAATCTAGTATTTAATTACCGTAATTTACTTCGGAAATATGTCATACTTCGGGGAAAATAATAACATTTAGAGTCAAATAAACAACTTTCGTAAAATGTAGTCAGAATTTTTTTTAGACTCAGATAAAAACAGACTATATTTATTGATTTTAAAAAATCTGATTTAGTGCTCAAAACTTCAGTATTTTCATGAAAAAAATCGTATTGTGCTGAAATCCAAAATTATGTAAATTATAATAAGCAATAAATTCCCCAAATATTAATGGATTTTACTTTAAAGTATGTTTTGTAGAATATGTTCTGGGCTTTGGAATTAAAAATATTTTTTTTATTTTTTGTCACGGATTTTTTGCAAGTTTTTCAGCAATTCAAATTGTATAAATATAAATTCTAAGTGTATAAAAGGTTGTTTTTAAATTTTGAATTGAAATCTAGCCTGACTACCAACGATACTTCTTCCATAAGTAGAATTGAAAGCGTTATATTTCGAGAAGATGAACATTCTGTATCATTTCTTCAGCAGGTAGAATTGATAATGTTTTTAAATCCTAATCCCTTTTAGAAGTTTAATTGACTTGAATATTGTAACCTGTATCTATCATCAAACTCTGTATTCATATCCAATTGTAAAGAGAAGCTAGAAGAAGTTTCCAATTTTCTAAGCCAGAAATATTTATGAAATATAAAAATACTACCCTCAAAGCTAAAGAATTTAACCTTCTAAGTTCTTAAGTGCATTCGCTCAATTAGAAAAAGGGTCGTATTGTAGATATCTGTAAAAATAATACTAAGAGAGGTTCAGAATACATTGGAATGTTTTATTTTGAAAATTTCCATTGAGTAGTATTTTTAGAATTATAACGCTGACTCAAAAGCAAATGTAGGTTTTCATAGAAATATTTAGTTGGTCATTCAAAGTTGCTCAGTTCACAGTCAAAGAAATAATAAGTTCCATTTTGTTTGCTTTTTTAAAACAAGATTCTCTCTAATTTTTTTTATATGTTAGCACATATACAAACTGAGAATTAATTAAAATGTCAAAGACAATAAAAAACATTCGGTGCGATATCAATGTGAAGAATGTCCTAAATCATTCTCAAGACCTGGGATGTAAACAGACATTCCAAGATTCACACAGGTGTAAAACTCTTCAGCTGTGAATTATGTTACAAGAAATTCATATTTAAACAAGATTTAAGCAGCCACTTGAGTTACAAACACTTTAAAGATCGACCCTTTAAATGTGAGACGTGTGGTTCTGCCTTCAAGACTATTGCCAACTTGAAAAAGCACCGAAAGCTGCTACACTCTGAATCAGTTCCAACTTTCCAATGCGATGTGCCAAACAATTCAAAACTAAAATTAGTCTTAACGAACATAAATCCAATCATTCGGATGAAAGACCATTTCCATGTGACATTTGTGACCAGACTTTCAAACGAAAACAAAAATTAAACGTGCACTTGCGAAGCGTTCATTCAGATGATTCTTCATTTAACTGCAAAATATGTGGAAAAAGGTTCAGCAATAAATATGACATATCAAATCATCTGAGGAGCCCCGCCGGAGTAAAGCCACACAAATGTCCGTTTTGTAAAACCAAAGAATTTGCCTCAAATGGTGAACTACAAAGTCCCATTAAACGTCGACACTCAATTACCTCTATAACATTCAATTGTGATTTATGTACAAAGAGATATAAACATAAGAATGATCTTAAACTTCATCTGATAACGGTACATAATCAGGGTGACAATCCGGAATCCTGGCTCAGTTGTGCAGTCTGCCAAAAATCACTTGAAACGAAAGGACAGCTGAATTCACATATGAAAAGCCACACTCTTCCTACCAAATGTCAAATCTGTGGAAAGGCATTTCCATCCAAAAACCAACTACAAGTCAGCGAATAAGCACTTCTTTTCCTCCTGTACAAAAATCACATACCCTGATGCATCAAGGACAATTCACAAATCTCGATGTTCACGACAATTTTTTTTAAATTCAACAATTAAATTAAATTAACGATGGATGGGTTAAAACTTAATTTAAATTACCAATTCAAAAATTAATTAAATTTTAAAAAACAATTAAAAAATTTTAAAAATTCTAAATTTTTCATTTTTTTTGCCTTACAAATAAACGCGAAAATATGAAAAAAAAATAATGCAGCTGAAAAAATTTAGAATTTCTTAAATTTTTTTTAAATTTTTTGTAAAATTTATTTAATTGTTAAATTGGTAATTAAAATTAAGTTTTAACCCATCCATCGTTAATTTAATTGTTGAATTTAAAATTGAAAAAATTGAAAAAAAAATTGTCGTGAACATCGAGATTTGTGAATTGCTCTTGATGCATCAGGGTATGTGATTTTAGTACAGGAGGAAAAGAAGTGCTTATTGATTTGATCTGATTTGATTGCTTTATTATACTCTCTTATTAGATGTGACAGAATACAATAACAAATAATTGAACTAAATCTGTAGAATTACCTACTTTATTTAAATCTAGACACAACATCTTAACAGTAATCATAACTCGTATAAACTAGTTTCGTGAGTGTACACAAATAACATATTGGCTGCGACAAGTGCACATTTCTGCCGTTCACATGAAAGAAAAACCAAACAAATGTTACTTTTGCCAAAAATCAGTCAGTCGGATGTCAGCTAATATTGTTCATTTACGGATTCACACCAA
Organism: Vertagopus arboreus; assembly: GCA_034698485.1. Classification (NCBI taxonomy): domain Eukaryota; kingdom Metazoa; phylum Arthropoda; class Collembola; order Entomobryomorpha; family Isotomidae; genus Vertagopus; species Vertagopus arboreus. The sequence continues at coordinate 10,683 of JAQGBQ010001166.1, forward strand.
AAAGCTGCCGTTTGAATGCTCTATTTCTAAAAAGCGATTTAACAATTTCTCCAATCTAAGAAATCATTTCAAGCTACATTTAAATCTCCAAACCAGTTTCTCAGTTCTTTAACACACAAAGAAGAACAAACGTTCACACATAGCAACACGATGATTTAAAATGTAGTATAATTTTTGTATTAAAGATCTTAATTTTAATAAATCTAACTAACAATAATGGAATTAGAAATGTTAGCAAAATAAATTGAGTAATATGTTTTTTTTTCACTGACTCAGTGTAATATTTAAGATTTAAGGAATTATATGTTAAGGTTCTAGCAATTATAAAGCTAACAGTAGTGGCTAAGGTAAATTTACGGTTATGGTTAAGGTGTTCAATGTCTATATGTAAGTAGCAGTTCACAAAGCTGAACAAATCATTTGAAATTGTAATGTTTACACAGCACATACGAGGGTCGTCATTTGGAATTGTATTCACGAAAAGGCTGAGAGATTTTCTCCACATAATTGCAGTACCGCCGTAGGGTTTCTTTAACAGGAATTTGAGGATTCATAGATGACAGGGAATATCCATCATAATCCTCCAACAGGTCACAGATTATATTAGATTCAAAGCTCTGGAGCCATCTCTCCTGGAGAAATATAACATCAAAGTTATTAATTATTCTTTTATGTTTAAAAAAGTCTCTTTTGGTTTTTAGTCCTCGACAATTCTAAGTGGCAAGTTTCAAAAATCTGCCAGACATCGAAATCAGTTTCCTCTTCTCCTCCGAAAGAAGTAGACTTCTCAAAATCAGCGGGGGTACTCGTTCGGATGTCACGCTTGTCGATAACCGTATTGTTGAGATCCTCCGTGTCCGTGTCCGTATATTGTATACGGGGCAGGAACCACCTCTTCACAAGAGCCCCCGAAAGCCAAATACTGGGTGAAAGTAAGTCATCGTAGTGGTAGTCTTGTTTGTCCAGAGTGATGTCATAAGACACATAGTCTTGGGAAGGGAAACGCTGTGGAAGTTTTTGGATTTCCAAACACTTGGAACTGACAGATTCCATCCAGTCCCTCATTTCACCTTCAGTGATTTCCCTTCTGATTCTAGAGAGGAAGACATGAACCCGCTTTTGTCCACTATCAGTAGGTCAGTAAGTATCAGTAAGTTAGGAATCACCGTCCAGTTAGTGTCATTTCGTCTATTGCCAATAATTATGCTCGATCTTGCCTTTTTGGGTCTTCTAACAGTTGTAAAACCGTCTGTAGAAATATCGTCCTTTGGCACATGAGTCTTTGAGTCATGAGGCACAGGAGTTGCTGCAACTTTGGAATATGAAGGCTGACCTGTATTTACAATTTTTATTTATTGTCGATGGCACTTCACGTTTCTGGACTTGACTCGAAGTTTCCATTCTGGCAATTAATTCCTCCGCTTTTGACTCGCAACTCGCAATTTTGTTAACTTGAATTTCTAATTCTTGTAGTTTGTGTGGTAGGAGAAAGCTATCAACTTGTTCAGTGTCTCTCAGTGGAATCTGCCGAATCAATTGTCACTTCACACTAAACTGAGTCAAAGCTTAACATAATTGTGATGATGTGATCTATGTCCGCAAGAATTTTGACTGAAGAATCTGCATATTTAACAGTGTTCTTTGTTATACGTAGAACTTCACCAGCTTTTGTCTTTAAAGACTGATTATGTGTAACTAGCAAAATTCTGGCTAAATTAGCTTCGTCAGTTGTATAAAAGTTTTCAAAATTTGTTGCAATGCTCTTAAGAGTAATTCCCTTATTCAGAGCAAATTTTGTATAGGTCAAAAGGTCACTTAATAACACATTTTTAAATTATATTTCTGGACAGTCAGGAGGGAGCAACCCGTCACCTGCCATGGCGAGAGAAGTTATGAATGAATATTAAATATATGCAAAATTAATGAATATTGATAGTCTCTAAAGCTAAACAGTTTTGCAGTGCTGATTTGTCAAGATTCATATCTTTGGTGCTTAATAAAATTTCATTTCGATCTGTATAGCTCATGGTCGTTTCAGTCATGAAGTAATCGGCGACAGAAGTGGCTGTTTGTTGACTGACCTTTGACCTTAATGATGCCACAAACTAGTAAAAAATAACTTATGTATGCCTTTATGCTTAATATCGTGCCATGATAGCGTTGGACTTGGTCAACATCAAGACCCATATCTGCCATAATATTCTCAGTGAAGGGATGCAAAAGCACCCAAACGTGTCCACGATTCTCTACACAATTTTTGCAATCGTGCTGAAGTCCCGAATTCACAAAGCCGATTACACCACCAATAATGGTAAAAACCAATATTACGACTGATAAATAAGTTCTCATTAGAACTGGTTTGGTAGTTGAAGAGATAGGTTGTGTGAGAAGTTGCTGCCGTCACAAGAAAAAAGTCACAAGGCCACAGTTATA
>JAQGBQ010001167.1:0-13104 GCA_034698485.1 Vertagopus arboreus
ATTATGTAATAACCCTTTCAGCTTGACAATCAAAATGTTTTTTACGACGTTTGAAAATCATTTATTGCTTTAAACTTCTATTTCATTGTTGCCAAGTTATACATCAAGTTATTAATATAGATTTATGTTTTTATACACTTTTTGACTACTGTAGTAATTATTGAGTAGTTTAAACTGAATCTAGTGTTCAAATTATTAACAATCTAAATTATTATTTTAATCTTCTTAATTATGAATATCTTTAATAAAGCTACAATTTATTTACATGTTTCCTATTATAAACATTCGTCTAAATTCACTATTTTCACAGACACAACGACATTAATCAAATAATTTACGAATATAAGTTTATGAGATCTCTTAATCTTTGACTTGTCAATAACATATAGGTTAATACTGGCTGTAATTTATTATACATTTTCTTAGTTTTAAAGTGTAGATATCATTCTTTTAATATTAAAGCAAGTCTAATGACGAGTTACTTGGACCGAATTACATTAATTCACATTTAAATTACCTAAACTAATTCGTTATAATAATATTACATTTCATCTTCAGAGTCTAGAATATCTACTGCTCTGAGAATTTAAGATCCTTGACCTTATCCTCGGTTACTTTTAGGTATTCCATGAATTGAAACAGTGGATCTGAAGTTCTTTGGGCTGGTTCAACGAGGTTACTTGGTTTGTTAAAGTCAGCACGTTTAATGGGGTCAATAGGCTCGATTATATCAGCAGATTCGATTGAGTCAGTAGGTTCGATGGGGTCAATAGTATCTGGACCAGCAGTCGCAATGGGGTCAGCAGGTTCGATTTGTTCAGATTCAAGGGGCACAATTGTATCAACAGGTTCAATGGGATCAGCTGGTTCAATTTCGTCAATCACAATTGGCAATACCTTATTACGCTTGAAGAAGATGTTTTTTCGGATTATTTTCTCAGAAATATAATGCAGTGTTGTAGTTTGACTCATGTCTTCAGCCGGTGACACTAGTGGGTCAGCAAGTTCAGGATCAATAGGAGGGTCAAGCTCATTTGGTGGTGGTGGTTCAGGCCCTTGGGTTGATCCTTCCGATGGAGCATTGGTTGATGCCATTTTGACCATGTCCAAAATACTTGTCATCTCTATGAATGCTCGAGCAACACGAGCTGAAATTTTAAAAAAATAATTATTTGTCAATCAATTTAGAGTCTAAATGCTAAAGCTTTTTAAAAAAGAACTTGCCATTAGCCAATTTCCATTTAAGCCAAAGACCTTTCAAGAGGACACAAAAGGCATAGAAGAGATGAATCAATGTCATAAAGTCAGCACCAACCATCAAGCCTAAAATTCCCCCAATTATACCTGTAAATCAGAGGAATATAATTAGTTAACTAATCAATAAAGTTAGAAGTAAAATTTTGACGAGTACACACCTACGATTTCCCAATAATCGTACTGTTGATGCATTTCTTTTGCCTCAGCGGTATCTGAGCCGAAAAAAATCCGGACGACTGCAGTTGCTTGAGTTTCTCTATTATAAAAAGTTATTGATACTTTATAATTTAGAATTAATGACATTTAAATTATTAGAAAGTACGTCAAGTTCAAACTGCTGACAAAGACAGGCTCTTTAAAATATGGGTAACTGGACACGACCGTATTGTAGACAACTTCGGTACAGCTATGATAACATTTCATCGGTTTTGGAAGTGTCATGCACATGTCATCATAGCCATTTTTTTGCAGTTCCTCTAAAATATATGGCAAATATGAATTTATATTGTCTTTTAAATTTTTTTAGTATTAAGTCAATAGTCCTTTTTTACCTTCTACTTTAATTTCACAGTCAGCGTCCTGAGGGCCACAAATTGGTTCGTTTTTACCAGCTATTCAGGAAGATGAACTTGATTATTTTATTGATCTCAAATCATCATTATCTTTTAATAAATATTGCTTTACCAGCTGTGCCTAGTTTGGAACAGTTGCACCGGGTTTGGAATAACAATGCCCTACACTCCGTCAGGCAATTACTTTGCGTGTAACTGCTGGACTTCAAAAAGTTGTCTTCTTGAGAAAAACATTGACTAACATCCTAAAATGTGCACTTCATTTAAAAACATGCTTAAAAAAGTTTAAATTAAATTTAGCTATTTCATGCCTTAGACAAATAGAAAATATCTTGGTCCGCAACTGTGATATCAGCGTTGACATTAATGTGAACCTCGTGATTGGGTGGTATTGGAATTCCGTTTGTCATAGCCTGAGGCATGTCTAAATGCGAATGGACACTTACCTTTCCCATAAATAATATTTTTTAATATTTTGTCTTTTTAGCTTTTTAGAAGTATAAAGGTAATGTCATAACATAATTTATAAATGAACATTTTAGTTACCATATAAGCATTGCCTTCATTGATAGGACAAGCCATGCCTTTGGTTTCCATGATAAGTACCAAAGTGAGTCCAGAGTCACTTCCGGCTACTTTTTGGAACCAAGGAGCATTAATGCCATATGACTTTTTGTCGACATTTTTATTTCCAACAAATTGATGGTCGTCAATGTTCCATTTATTACAATTTGCATTTTCTGATGACTCGTTTTTCTTCTCTTTTGAATCATTTTTTTCTGATTGTTCACTAAAATAAAATACATTTCTTAACTTAAGATTTCTACATACTTATCCAAAAACTTGTAACAAAGGTTGAGCTCTTATAGCTCCAAAAATAGGCATTGTAGCACACTGTTGTAATCATTATCTGACAAAGTGTCTGCGTCCATGGCCTATGTAACTTTGTGACAAATCTGTAACACCGGATGAAATATTATCATAGTTAGCAGATAGTCATGACAATATTTTAAAACCTCCAGTACAGCTTTGCATAGCCCGAGCCAGAATTTGATACAATATTGGTTTTTTAAACCCACTTCTTGTATAGTCACTATTTGATTTTATTTACAAATCTAACTTGCTTCTATAATTTAGACAGGTGAAATTGTAATCATGTAAAATTTTAATTTTTAAACCCAACTATTAAAAAACCCGTGGGGGTACCCCTGTATATGTCCATATTGAGTTATACAACATTTCATCTCTTTGGCCATTTTTTTAAAAACCCGTAGTGGCATCTCTTATAGGGTAACTCTGAACAACAATTTTGGAAATCTTTATTTGTATTCGATATTGAGGGTCCATAAACCCCCACCACACAAAAATTCAGTGTCCTTCCACATTGTTTCAAAAACCCAAAGGGGTGGCCCCATAGGGTCACTTTGAGCAAAATTTTAGAAATCTAACTTTCTATTTCATATTTAGTAATCATAAGCTACCTCTATGCAAAATTTCAAGTTTGTATGTCATTCTTAAAAAAAATTCAAAACCTAGTCAAAATATCATAGCAACTACACCCTATTTTAGCCCCCACGGATCAACCTTTCAACCGATTTTGCCCATCTTCGAACTTAGCCTTTGTATTGACACCATATACTTGTGTACCAAATTTCAAGTCAATCTGACAAGTTTGAAAAGAGTTATCGTGATGACACACAGACAGACAGACATGATGGGTACATAAGCCCTGGCTCGGGCTAAAAATTTGTCAAAAAATTACATTTACTACAGACTTACGCTGCTTGTTGGTTTAGGTGGTCGGTTACAACTCCTTAGATTAGTATGGATCTCTACCTTGGATACAAATGTATCTTTTCGAAACAATTTGCCGTCGCAATGCAAATAATGAAGATAATAGCATAAATTATTCTTTAGACCCGAAAATCTATTAGACTAGTGCTTTGATTAGTTAATGTAATATAATTCCGTCAGGATTATTATTTGCTATTTACACATTTAAACTTAATAAAATCTGCGACTGCTGTAAATATTATTGCTAATATCAATATATATAATATCCCAATCTCACTGTGTGATCCTCACCAGACAAGCGCAGTAGGAGCTTGCGTTGCCACTCGGCGCAGTTCCGGAACAGAACCGATCGACTTTTTTTTAAAACTCCTAGACAATATCAATATAATTTAAATTGGTTTTACAATGCTCAACAAGAGACATGGGACAAACACGAGAAACATAACAGAACCATGCCCAGCTAATTTTATTTCTCAACATGAAACAAGGCATGAGCATGCCATGCTGGCTTTAAAGTTGGTTTTTATCTATGAAAAATCTCGACACCAGCTTGGCGCCAGCATGACACGCATGGCGTGTCAAAATATTTGAGATAGTCAATTGGTGCGAACTGAATGAGATTGGGATATTATATATGTAGAAGATAATCGATGGGCTCTTTGATGATCTCCAGGCTCCTTGAAGCCGGGCTAAATTCTAGTACCTGTATAATATGTCACCATCTTTAACGTACTTGATTTGACTATTAATATTTTACATTACATGCGTACAAATTGAGACCTAGAAAATTAAAATGAATAAGGTAGGTTAAAAACAATTGATATATTGCCAAACCTTGAAATTAAAGTGAGCCGGCAACACGTTCCACTTTCAGTTTCTTCCACCTTGAAAATCTCTGAGCACTTTCGAGATCCATCAGGGCCCCATCGGCAGGCCGCAAGTATTTCTGAACAATTAACAGTTGCTTTGTGCTACATTAAAATTATCAAGATCAATTTAAAATATACGTTCAGAAACATTTTCAAACATAAAACGAAACAAAATACACCAACAATAAAATCTGAATATTATTTGACAGCATTTTATAGCTTAGCGTTCATAAATATTTAGAAATACCTTTTTGAGTAGTCGGAGTATTTTTTGAAAATCTTTATCTTCTGCCTTGTTCTGAAGGATAAAACTATGCCCTTTCAAAAATGTGCTATCCAAAGATTCCTTATCGATCAAATAGCCCAGGTATCTTGAATGGTTAAGATTGGCTTGACATCGCTTGTACACGTAAAAAAAAAGTTTTCCAGCTTGGTTATAGTTCCACTTTTCGCCAAATGAATCTATAGCAGAACCCCTTCGCTGTGCTGCTCGAAATAGACTAGAAAAAAAATTTACGCATATTGTCAGGATATTTTGGAAACTTTATTTTCAAAATATATTGCAACCATATATAACCTAGAATTATAATAAGTATTAGCGTAAATTAGTTTTTGAACCATGAATTGACATTACTCTGAAACTTACCGATTTGTTTCCTTAAGCAGAACAGCCGGATACAAATGAGATGGGCATACATTGACAGCTGGAGATGGAACTTTATTCATGGATACTTTTCCAGCGTGTTTGTAGATTATAGGTGTTTTTAAAATCTTAGCAATAGATGTAACAATTAAGTAGATTGCTATTCCAGTAAAGAGTTTGTAGCTCACGACATATAGTAATCTAAGCGAAAAATAAAAACCTCCATTAATGTGATTGATATTTGTTTTAAACAAGTAACCCAATTCCCAACACATTTGCCTCCCACAAATATTTTTGTACCCAACTTTTTTTTTCAATTCTGAACAATTTTTTACATAGATTGCGTTAAGAAAAATAAGATTTAGCATGTCGGACATTATTTAGCTAAAATGATTTAATTTTATTCGATATCATAATTAATCTCAGGAAATTTTATATTATTATTGTAAAAAAGTTTCAGCCATAATTCATGTATCTTGCCACTTTGCAGCATGACTGGTGTTTTAATCCTTTCAGAGTCAAGTTTTAATAGTTCCAGTAAAATTTGGATATAATTTTTTGGTACCCATCGTGCAACTTGATGGAAATTGAATAACTAAAGAGTAGTCGATCATTTCCACCATTTAAACGTCAGTGCGTACCTCAACATTTGCGCTGGTAATATACCCCGAGAACTAAACATTTCAAGTTCAATGTTTATTTAGTTGTTAGTCATCAATTTAGACATCTCTTTTTAAATATTAATGAACACAACACAATTCTCTATTGAACTGGCTTAATTGCATGTATTGTCTTGTGCGCCCTTCAGAAAACTGCACGTATTTTATTATATTTAACTGAATACACTTTCTAATAGCATTCACTTGTCAGCCTAGCTAGTTCTAGGAATTAAATCAGCAATCGGACTAATTATACACAAAAATGTCGTTCTTAATTGTTACTCTTTGTTTATTTTTCAGCGCACAGATCTTTGCCGTTGAACGAGCCAATGATCCTAAAAGCAAATCTTTGGCAAAACTCATTACGGACTGTTTTTGTCCTTTCGGAAAGGATAAGGACGCTGAATGGTATTGTGGGTTTGAAATCATCGAAGCAGCTGCTAAATTAAAAAAAAATCCAAGGAATTGCGACAAGAATGGTATCTACGTCTGTTTTGAATCTCTTTGTGCAGAACAAATAAACCTCTGTAAAAGACCAGGTGTGGATTCAAAATGCAATAGAAGTGAAGATGGTGTTCAATGTTCTATTCCTCCAAGAGTGAGTTTATATTTAATAAACTTGCTTGTAGAAAAATTGTCTGACTATTTATTTTGAAAACTATTTTAGCGACACTGAAGGACTGCATGGATCACACCCCTTTTAAAAAGGTCCATCTGGATTTGACACCATTAAATGATTAATTAAAAACTAATTCTTTTCACTGATATTTTTTATCATCAGTCTAAGTCATCGATATAAACTTGTTGCTTAAATTTTGATTCAAATAAAAAATATAAAACTTTTAACTAAAGAAAAATCTTTTTTAATGATGTTCGTACCTGCCAGTAAAATGCATATTCTCCTTTAGGGGCATTTTGAACCCATCTAGTCTAGATGCTTTGATGACCCGGACATAGAGTGAATTTTGATTCGGTTCCCACTTCGGCCATTTGAATCCTGTCATCTTTCGGCAACATAGACCAGGTAATTTCCTCAAGATTCTCCACCATCGTCGCAATCTTCTATTTATTGACCTGGTCCATCGTCGAAACCAATTGCTCCTCGAAACACTTGATGAGTTTGACCTTTCAGTGGTTATATCGCTTGGCAGCGTGTTTGGCGAGGACAAAAGGTCCACAAAAGTTCCAGGCAAACCACCTAACCAGGCCAGAAACGCAATAAGCCATTGACATTTAGGCAATGACCAATTTCTTGAAGAAGTGACACTGAGGTTCAAAGATTCACTTTGACTAGGCATTATTAAAGATTAGTTTGCTCCACAATTGTTGATTAAGAGACCACTGCACAGATTAAATAAGTAACATAATTTATTGTACGTTCACTATAAATTAAATGTCTATTAATAATTATGAATGTGCACTTCAAATTATTTTGAGGATTTATTATTTTTCATACAAATAACGATAGCTTTAATAATTAGTCAAAATTATTGAGGTACACAAGTGGTAGATATAGTAAATGTCTCTAACGGAATGAAATAACGATAACTTTGTTAACATGATTGAAGTTATGTAATAATAATCAACAAATATATTCACACGGGTCATGATGATCCTTAAACTCTTTGAAGGTTTGTTAAGGTTGTGTTCTTAATATATGCATTTAGATAATACAAATGCAGGGTTAAACTTATCGATACCGTCATAGCTTTCGGCTTCCGACCAAATTAGTTTCGAAATTCGGATTCTATTACACGTAGCACTGGTCACGAGATGTAAAGAATCCAAAATAAATACATTCTATTTATTATGTTTCAATAAATAATGAGATTTAAAGAACTGTCCATCACAGGTAAAAATGACACACACGAAAAAAAAAACTTCCTCGATTCATTAGATTTTTTTACATATTTTTTCCATGAATTTAAAATGTATGAAAAGTGCAACAAAATTTTGTAATTGTTAAGCTCAAATGTACTTGAAATTCCAAAAATTTTATTCAATCAATTGGTCCATCTACATCTTTGCATGGATTTATTGAGCAACATTTTAATTCTGTAAACTAAATATAAAGTGCTTTAAGTCATAATGTTCTATTTGAAATACAGCGACAACTTAAAAGAAAGATCTTTTCTAGTTTCGAGGTAGAAGATAAAGAACGATTAAAGATATTATTAAACATATTAATTCAATCTTAAAAATATTTAATGAACGTTTATTTCATTAACCCTTTTTTTATCGATTAGTGGATTTAGATTTAATTATTCATGTGCAAATCAAGTACAAAACATGCTATTTATATGTGTTACAAATTGATAAGAAGCTAGTTTCACATTAATTGTCAAAGAAAACATGAATGAATAGATATTTTTAGATTAAAATCATTAATAACTTGATTTAGTAATAAAATGTTTTCGGTAAGATAATATAAAATACATCACTTATTTTAATATTTTTGAATTATCAAAATTAGTTTAACATGTTACGAAGTCGGAATTTAAATTTAAAACAAAAATAGAAGTTTCAAGTTCATCAGTACTAACTAATATTTAGTTTTTTTTAGGAAACATGTATGCAACTTTGCCATCACATTTTACATTTGTGTGTTCGTGGAATTGCAAATTAGATAGTTTGTACAAAAACCTCAAAACTGAAGACATGCAATCATTTAACTAATATTTATGAGATGACAAATCACACGACTAGAGCAGTCGGTCAATTCACAATCAATAATTGGTCTAAAATTTGAAGTTCAAGTGACAATCGAAACACATGTATTATAAAATTAAATAAAGTAACTTTGTGATGAATTTTCCAAAAAAAAAAATATTTTATTGCCGAGAAAACTTGTTTGACAATATGTGTAATCAACTATTATTAAACACTTTTAAATTTTAAATGTATTAAAATCCAATATTCTTCTTATCATTCGAAAAAGATTAAGTAAATACCGAGTCATTTAACTAAATAAGAGGTTAACAAATTTATTAAGATAAACCTATACTTATTTCAGATTTTAATAAATCACAATAAGAACTACAATTAATCAAAGCATGATTAATGTGTATAAAATAATTTATAATTAAATACATTTAGTTTATAAATATTGTGATTGTTCCTTCAATGTTCAATATTATATTTATTTAGTTTGAGATACTATTTTAAACCTTTTCAAAAATTTCTATTGTCAAAAAACCTTAACCTTCATTGCAAAACTAAATATGTAGCTCCTTAGAAGAACCATATTATAGAAACTAATAATTCAGAATTTTTTTTAAATGTCCTGGGATCTATTCTTCCTATTTAAATTTGATAATAATTAACCCTCAAACCTGGTTCATTTTTGATAATATTTTTTTAACGATAGCTAGTAGATAATTTTAATTAAAATTTTAAATTTTCTTAATCATCCTATAATGTTTTACATTGATTTATTTATACTAATAAACTGACTAAACATCCAGTAATTCAAATAATTTAATATTAGTGTTGAATAGAATGCTTTGACTATGTATCCTAATATTTGGTCGTTTATATTTAAATGGTTAACAGGTCAAAGGCATCTCTATGAATCTCACCTCCTCGTAAAGTGGCACTTATCCTCTGAAGATTCCAAAATTGCTAGAAAAGGTCGGAGGCTTTGGTTGTATTTTGATGACAGATGATTCTCCATAAAGGTCATAGAGTTCACTTCTGCATTTTATATTCATCGGGGAATAACTGCTTGGTGAGATGGAAAAGGTCAGCATAGAAAAGGTCGGGGTCAATGTTGTGCCTCCGATCTGCCTGAAAGAATTAATTAATATACAGACATTAGATGGCCCAACTAAAATAGTCTTAATTTTGCAATTTGATTGTACTTCAATTTAACAGGGATTTCTACTCGTAGTTGAAGCTTGCATGGTTTAAAAAAGGTCGTTCGTAGGTCGTAGACTTCTTGACTTGAATCAAGTTGTCAATTTCTTTTAAATTTGCAGAGGTCGGCAATATACTTGAAATCCAAGATACAAGATACTTCGCCTCTATTAGCCAAGATACAAGATAATTTTCCTCAAAAAGTCAAGATACAAATACAAGATACAGTATCTAAGATACATCTTCGGATACTCAGATACATTTTTTTTAAATGCAAATAAAAATATCTACAAGATTATTGTACCCTAAAGTTTGAAATAATCCCCCAGGGGAAGAAATATTTCAAACCTTCAAAAAAGGGGGTTATTCAAGGGGGGGTAATTAAGGGGGACTTGTTTCATTACTTATGTAGTAACGAATATATATAAATAATAGATTCATGCATCGCAAAGATGAATAAAAGTCCCCCGGGGTAGGGGGTCATATTTCAAACTCTAAAAGGGGACGACTTATTCCAAATCGAAGTATTTATTAAAAATTATATTTCAAACACTTTCTTAGAAAAAATTCCACCGCCTTTATACCAAAAATGTACTCTAAAACACTCACAATTTCATCGAAATTGCTGTTTTTTAATATTTTTTGAAAATAAAGTATCTTGTATCTTGGAATGTATCTAAGATACTTTATTCAATAATGCAATAATTGAAGATACAGATACAAGATACAGATACTCATTTCCAAATTTTTCAAGATACAGATACAAGATACAGATACAGGGTAAAGTATCTGAAGATACAAGATACAAGATAGTATCTGTATCTTGTATCTTCAGATAGTAACTTGCCCACCTCTGGTAAAACTGCAAACGCAAGTAAAAGATATTTCCATCTTAAGTTTCTGATATATTTTTGAGAAAGATTTTCATTTAAGCAAGTGTACTGAAGTAAGGTTTTCTAACGAATAAAATTGGATTGGATTTATTAAATCCAGAACATTAAATGTCGTTAAGTTGCATAGCCTCTTTATACTTTTGACATGCAGATAAACGATATTCAAGGAAATTAGAGGTGCATTTGATGATACATTTTAGTTTTGGAATTCAATAAAAACCATTTCTTTTATATAAAGCACAAAAAATATAAATATTATGTCCTTCTTAGCAGACGCGTTTACATTACTCTTCTAGAACGATGTGATCTGACTGTAAAATTATTAAAATTTCATTGTCCATAATTCACTAAAGTGGAAGCACATTTTTAAAAAATAAATTTATTTTAATTTTAATTTCTTCTAAAAATAGATTTTAACTTTTATTTCAACTCAAAATCTGAACCCATCAAAATATAATTTATTTTCAATAAATATATATAGTTTTTGTTATTCTAATTTTAATGAAGCTTTATCATAGTGTTTTCATTGAAATTGGTGAAGTTTGAATTTAAATTAAAAACACATGGACTGAATTGGCACAGCTAAAAATAAAGTTTTCATAATTACCATAGTCAAATTAATTAGTTGTTTGATGCAAATTAGGCTAATTAAATTAACAATTTCAGGTGTCACTTGGTGTACGTCCATTATAAGCTAAATTGCATAATAACAGACTTGTTTTTTTTAGGTAATTCCTGGAATTTTCATCCAGGTAGTAAATATTTAAAAATAAATATCTAAAAATAAATAACAACAACGCATTTGAGATAATTTAACCCATATTTTATATTTGACAATTCTTATTATACATTGTTAATCCTCCCTTAAAAACCTCCAGTACAGCTTTGCATAGCCCGAGCCAGAATTTGATACAATAATGGCTTCTTAAACCCACTTTCAAAGACTAAATTGTATATATAGTTATTATTTGATTTTATTTACTAATCTAACTTGCTTCTATGATTTAGACAGGTTAACTAGTAATCGTGCAAAATTTTAATTTTCAAACCCAACTATTAAAAAATCCCGTGGGGGTACCCCTGTATGGTCACTTTGAGTAACATTAATCTAAATCTCATGTCGTTTCCATTAGTTAGGCACTATAAGTAAACATAATACAAAATTTCAGCTCTCTTGACAAACTTTGTAAAAACCCGTGGTGGCTACCCCATAGGGTCACTCTAAACAAGAATTTCGCAAATCTATATTTGCATTCAATATTGAGGGTCCATAAATCCCCACCATACAAAAATCTGTGTCCTACCACATTGTTTAAACCCGAGGGGGTGGCCCCATAGGGTCACTTTGAACAAAATTTTACAAATCTAACTTTTTATATCATATTTGCGTATTATAAGCTACCCCTTTGCAAAATCTCAAGTTTGTATGTCTTTCTTAAAACGGTTTTCAAAATTTAGTTGAAATCCCATAGAAACTATACCCTATTTTAGCCTCCACGGGTCAACCCCTCAACCGATTTTGCCCATCTTCGAACTTAGCCTTTGTATTGACCCAATACACATGTGTACCAAATTTCAAGTCAATCTGACAAGTTTGAAGAGAGTTATCCTGCCGACAGACACACAGACAGACATGATGGGTACTGGGTACATAAGCCCTGGCTCGGGCTAAAAAGTTAACAAATGTAAATCCTCCTTGCAGCATAAAAGCACAATATATTCTGCAATAAGTTTCATTTTTCATTTGCTATCCTATAGGAGTGAACATATTTAAAATCAATTAAAGTTTTTTTTACAATGTCTTCATATTTTAAATTTTTTATAACAATCCTTTTGGGTCTTATTATTCTTATTTCGTCAATAATGGCTCAAAGTCAAGAAAGAAAGGATAAAAAATCTACAGTTCCAGGTTTCCAAATTATTTAATTACACTAAATATTCAAAAAGTTTCTTAGATTTCTATAAATTATTTCAGTTTTATATCAAAATTTCCTACACTTTTACTACAAGTTGTATTAAATAGATTGTTAATTTTACAACAATAATATATCCAAAAGTTAAATTGTTAAACAATTCAACTGAATTACTAAAATCCAATAAAATAATCAATAAATAGAAAATAAATATTTATTCAATAAACAAATGTTTTTTTTCTAACTATAGGTGAATAGATTGCTTCATTTATTTAGAAACAACGTTATAAATAATTTTCGAAACAAATATATATCTTTTTATTTAATTGTTTTTTAAATAACAAAATGTGTCGAATTTATCTTAATTATATTCATTAATTCATTTAATTTAATTAAATTGTTTGTTTAATTAACAGTTTGTCCAAACACGGAAAACATTAATTGCATCTGGTATCATGATAATTGCCAAAAAGATGAAGATTGTGCCACCCAACCGGGTCAAACTTGCTGTCTTATCCAAGGCTGTGGCAAAACATGTCGAACTATTTAATAAATCCCAAAGTTTTCTCAGAAAAAAAATGTTTTTTTAAAAACTAATTTAAAATAAATAAATAAATTTTATTTAAAAAAACATTCACTGTGAATAATT
>JAQGBQ010001168.1:0-13097 GCA_034698485.1 Vertagopus arboreus
ATACGGACAGACAGACAGACGGACGGACAGCGGCACTTCATAAGCTCGAATTCCATTTTCAATGGCGAGCTAATAATGCAGAGTGACGGGGATCAGGAAATTATCATATTCAACGCGAGAAAGTTAATGCAATTGCAGTGAATCAAGTTCATTCCACGATTTGTCCTTCAATTTGTAGAAATAAATATGTTAAGATGCAAATAGTCCAACTCAGACGAATTATGGATATGGTTCATTATTCATGTTTTTTATGTTCATGCTAAATTATTAAGTAAACGAACAATAAATGTAATAAGACTCATGCACATTAACAGTGCGTATTTATTTCTTTACGCAACTGTCGCAAAAAACTAAGATGATGAGATACAACAGCTTGACCTTGACTAATGTGCCACTAGTTTCTTGAATTAATTATAATTCCAACATCTCACTTATTTTGTTTATAACGTTAATGGGTTTTAGAAACTACGAGAAAAACCTTTAGAATACTAAAGGAAGAACGGCTTTAACATTCCAGAAGCACATTCTGAAAATTAAGCGTAATATCTACTTATACATTTCCGCAATAAATTAGGACTGTAATAACGATATACATAATACACGATAATAACCTAGTAACACAACGTTTCATCAAGAGCTTTCCTCAAAGTAAATTTAAATAATTCATTACAATTATAAAATCTTTGCTATTAAATACAGCTTTTCAACATTCCATTGGAAGTTAACTTTATTTATGAATACATAATTGGAAATTGTGGAACTGACAAAGCTTTTTTCCAGATCACTATTGCTACTACTCTTACAGAATTTGATGATTGAGCACAAAATATAAGGTGCAAACTAAAATGACTGACTTTTGAGTTCTAGTTATACATATGGCACACCAGCCAATAACAAAAAGCGTCGCATTCTTCCTTCAGAAAATTGGTACTGAATTCATGTCTTTTGTACTTAGCGAGAGCAATTTACAAATGTAATTTATAATAAACACTTATTGGAAATTTTGAAATACCTTTGCAGTTTTAAATTGACTTACACAAAGGCTTTACCTCTATAGAAGCATGTTGTCCTAGTGTATTTTTTTCATACAAGCACTTTGTACACTTTTGTAAACAAATGAACATTAATCTACTCAATGACAAAAAAACTTAATTCCAACTGTTTTAATCATTGAGAAATTACTCCATACCTTAGAAAGGGCAGAGTTGTCAATTATAATAATAATAATAAAAAGTCTCATTCTACCTAACTGACTGAGTAATATCTTAGGTAGTGCATTTAGATTTTTCATTGTTTCCTTAGTTTGGTTGATTAATAATAATTATCAAACGCTCTTTGAGTTACAGCATTTGTTGAATATAGTTGTACAATCGAAATAGTCTTTATGAAATCTTAGACTTTGAATTAAATTAATCTAACATGACACAAATGCAAATAAACTGAATGAGATGTGAAAATCTGTCAATTATTTTTCAGCTTCAGAAATTAGTCAAAAGAAGAAACGAAACATCACAGAAGTGGAAAAGTTGTAAAACAAGTCAATCTATAAAATAATTATAAATCCAAACAATACTATTTCGATCTCGGAAAACAATGCTTCACATAATATTAGTCATACACCGCAGTTGAACTACATACCTAACATATTAGTAACCTATGTTTTCTGGCTGAACGCTCGTGATTTCCTACTACATTTTATACTAATTTACAAAAGATGATCCATAGAAAACAACCTCAAATATAATAATTGTACAGCTGCCAACCAAATCCTATCATCCGTACAAACAAATTGAAAAAGCTCATAAGCAAATTGCTTAACATGGCTAAATTACATATTGTACGCAACGAATATTGGGTCAAGATGATCCTGGAGAAAGCCATCTTGGAGGTGACAACGTTGCTTTTCTCCACGAGAGTTAATTGGAACAACGCCTGGATCTACGACAACTACAACCCCTACAATAAGAAAATGTTCTTCCAAGACACAATTTGTCACCAATGGAACCAGATCTAGAGCTGAAAAATTATATAAAGAAGAACATCTTTAGTATGATATGTAAATATTGCTTTTTAAAAATAATGAGTTAACTTCTTACCTTCACTTTCACTTCCTTCCAGTTCAACAACAACGACTAAGAGATTCGTCCAGGTAAAGACGGCACTGTCATAAAAATATGAAAATTAGGTAAAATCCATCATCCAAGGCAAGCTAAAATAAAATCGGCACACAACTTACCACTCCGATATCTTTTTATGACATCGCAAGATGCTATTTTCAACGTCAATTGGATGATAACGCATTCCACGAAGCATCACTGTAATAAAATGACAATAGTAGTTAAATATTTGTTTCAATATTCATTTAAACATAGTCATCTAATCATGATGTTTTTGTTACCTGTCTCATCTAAGGCTCCCACGACGAAAACCGCGTCATGTAGTTCTATAAAGTTGAAAATGAAGTATTATTTAACAAAGACCCGTAAATAAGTAACATAAAAAATCCTGAATGCTTATTATTACAAACCTCCATCGGCCTGCACATTCTCCGTTCTTCTTAAAAATCCTAAATAGCCTGTTCGAGCGTAAACTTCGCCAGTACTGCCCGTTACAAGGCGAGAATTGAAGTGATCGGCATAGCTACTTTCGTCACCAAATATAGTAAAGTATCCACTAGCATTGTGAGGTGATTGTACCCAAATCTATAATACAAAATTGAACATTATTTTCCCAATTCAAAAATACAAAACATTTCAAATAAATGTAAATGGAATGAAATAGATACCTCGCCCAAGTGAGAGTCTCCGCACTGGCCTTTTGTTTCAGGGTTAGCAATAATCACTTTGGACCCCGGAAGAAGCTTTCCGCTTTCTATTAAACTATAAAATTATTTGATGGTTAGTTTAAATTACTTCAAACAAAAACATCTGAACAGAATATATTTATCAACATTAAGTATATAAAAACCTAATGCTTTACATACCATAAACTATGGGGAGC
Source organism: Vertagopus arboreus (assembly GCA_034698485.1). Lineage (NCBI taxonomy): Eukaryota > Metazoa > Arthropoda > Collembola > Entomobryomorpha > Isotomidae > Vertagopus > Vertagopus arboreus. The sequence continues at coordinate 3,001 of JAQGBQ010001168.1, forward strand.
CCCTCTTTCAACCAACGTTACTCGATCATTTCTCAAGGCTCTCAAGTCAACATAAACAGTAGAAGGCTCAGGACTTGAAGCACCCTGCAAGTAACAAAATATGACTGATGAGTACAAATAAAAATAGTTTAAAAAAAATTCAATTCCAAATCATACCTGCAAGCATATCGCGATGTTAACTCTACATCCAAAAGAAGTAGACACAGCTCTGGGGCTCAGTCCAAGAGGTGCAAAAAGTTTAGAAAAACTCGTAGTTAAATTGATTCTTGGTCTTTCTTCAGCAACAACGACACACGTTCTAACACAGGCCAAATTTATTCCTCTTTGCTTCAACAAATTAACGGAAGAGCCAAGCCCTTTAGTACACAGTTCCATAACCCCATAAGAACAGAAGGTATCTCGAACTTTGTATTGGCTCACGGCAGTTAGCCAAAGACTAGGATTCACTTCAACTTCTGAAGGTGGTATCAAAATAGAATGGTGACCAGAATAAACACTAGAAACAAGAGAAACTTTTGAATTATTTAATGTCTTGCAACATAATGAATTAATATGAATAGAATATGTACCTGCTCAAACACCAAAGGGCAAATCCAAGTCCGCAATATGGGTCCAGACAGAGTGCAACATGACGTGAAGGGTAAAGTTCGCAAGCCAGTTTCATAGAACGACAGAGCTGCAAGAAATAATGTGTGAGTTAGAAACCAAAGTATTTTTTTTCATTTATAAAAAAATAACACGAGTCTTTTACCTGTGTTACTGCGGAATGTGATTTTTTGATTCCGGCTAACATTCCGGTAGTGGAAACACTGTTTTTATAGCATAACATATTATATTTATTAAAACACCAATTTTTTAATCGCAAATACAACTATGTAAAACTTATATTTACCTAAAATCGAGGTAAGCAATCATTTCGGCAGTGGGAGCCCTGTAAAGGCTAGTAAGCTTTCGCTTCGGTAAATCGTCAGTATCCAATGTCAAAGGCCAAGATTTTATGTCAACGACATTGCTAGCCTCCTAAAATAAAATACAATCACAGACAATGTAATACGTTCAAAATACAGTTATTATTAGTTAAAAGGAAACGAACCTTTGATTTGAGCAATTTAATAACGTTCTGAGTTGATAATATCAGAACTGATTTGCTGACTTCTGATATCATTCGGACCGTTGGTAAGGTAGTTTGTAAGTTCTGAGGGTGAGGAGGTCTGACAGTTACTGGTACAGCACCTGAAATATAACAAAACATAATTTTAAAAAAGTCATTAAAAATATTTTTGTGATTGATATTTGATGCACATACCAGCATAAAGACAACCATAAAACGCTGCAATGAGATCCAAACCGGGTGGAAATACCAGAGCCACATGGTCACCCGTATTAATTTTTGCTCGTTCCAATAAAAGACACGCTACTCTTTCCGCTCGTTTGTGCAATTGAGAACAAGTCATTGTTGTCGAAACTGTTCCTTTTGAATTGAGTAGTGTAAAAATTACATGATCTGCCGTTGACGTCGATCTCCATTTCAAGATTTCAGATATAAACTGGTACTAGAAAAAAAGTAAATTTGATAAAAATGTCTTCGAAACAATACTTTTATATGAAAAAAATGTGTAAAAATACCTTCTTTGCTATATCTGAATCTTCATCAACTACTCCTAAATCACGGCCTTGAGCAGAAGCCAGTCGATTCCCTTGAACTATGTTTCCTACCATAACACTTGCAGGTCCAACGTCGGAATGAATTTCACGAGGCTTTGGTAGATTTGTAACGCAAGTATGAGGACATAGCAGTACATTTGCAGGGTGCAAGGTACCTTCTAAGAAACGTCGCTTTGTCTAACAAAATCAAAGCACAATAAGTATACGATACTGGAGCTGCAAGAATACATTGACCACTTTAAAATGATAGATTTTAGTACCTCAGACAGATGAATTCCACCCAATGGAGTTTTTGGCAGGCAATTTGGATTGACTAACACCAAACAGTAAATCCCCACTTGATGAATAGAATCTACAGCTTGTAACACTCGACTCATCCATTGAAAACTCTATAAAATAATAAAATACAATTTACAATTGTATTGGATATCCCATTAAAGTTTACTTTGTGAGAACATGGAATATTTTGTACCTCTTCTTCACTGCAGTCGGGTCTTTGTTCTGCTATGACACATATTCTTTCATCCCTCAGAACTTTGATACTAAAGACTGCTATTCTGCCTCGGTAAATAAATTTCATCGGTTCAACAGCAAGAACGGTAGCGATGATATCATCCGCATTATGTTTTCGTCCACTTATACTCATTAATCCGTTTCGGGATCCACAAACAAATACCAAACCACCCTATTCAGAAAAATAGAAAAAGTTATTAACCATATCATTAAAACTTTTGATTAAAATGTCACATGTCATAGACTCTTACCGGTCCCAAGAAACCAAGCAATCCACTTCGTACATATTCTACTTCACTCACTGTCGCTGCATCACCCTGGACTGGTTGGACTTTGAAAGTATTGGTTGTAAGACCTGTAAGACCCCAGTACTGGGTACCAGTTGCAGAACTCTGAACGCATATTTCTCCAACTTCATCTGTCTTGCACAAGCTTGGCTGACTGGCATCCATTCGGACTACAACTATCACAGCTGTAAACAGGTACAATAAACCAAACACTTTCAATTCAGATTCATATATTATTATTCCTGCAGAGTTTATACATAGTATGTTTTAACAAAATCGGAAATGTACTATATAAAATACAACGGAGCTAATAGGAAAAGCTTCAAAGTTACCTCCAGGCATCACTTGGCCACAATCTTGAAGAGTTAATGACGTCAGGGAATTCTCTTGATCCACTCGCTATAGTAAATAATAAAGTTTGTATGTAATAGTAGTCGATTGTAGAGATAACACAGAATATTAAGAGGTATTCTTATTTTGCATTATTCGTACCACGACTCCATAAGATAGTCCCTGCATAGAAAGCACTCCTCTTCCGGTTGCATTTACACCTGCTCGTCCAGGTCTAGCAAAACAAATAAAATAGTTTATATCTCACATTTCTATTTTAATTTACTATGATATATTGTTTTATTTTAGTACTAACCGACGCAAAGAGACTGTAAGGGCCTCTGAAGATGACGCACACGGACAAATTGCGTCTGGTCTCAAGCCTTTATTCTGGAATACCGATAGAAATTGATCACACGAGGATAATGACCACGGATTTGCTCCATCAGACACAAGTAGCAGCCGTAGAGAAGACAAGCTAATATCGCGATGATCTCTTGTTGCTAGCAATCCCCAATGGAGATCTCTTGATTTTACTATCGCGATGCTGGCTGTAGAACACAAATTGCAAACATAAGCAATTATTATCAGACTCTCAGAGTTGTCCTCTTAATAATGCGAGCTAGCAACATATTCTTGTATCTCTTTGATCTTACCTCGATATTTGGTAATCATTTGCATCCAGCTTGCTGGGTTCACTTTCATCAATGCATAAGGTATGAATATTACTAGAAACAATACAGATAAAAATTCAGTTCATATTATAGTTTTGCGGTTGTATAACTTAATAGTGACATGATGTTTACGTACCGTGCATTCCATTAAAAACTGATGTCAAGATACTATGCCATAGGCCTACTTCCCGTTTGAAATCCAGCACACAAACCATTACTTCTCCTTCTGTATAGTTACATGCAGTCGTTAGGCTTCGACAGTGTGACAACATTGCAGCCCTATTTACTGTCACTCCCATCACACTTCCGTCCCGATCTGACGAATACTATATTTCAAAACAGACAACATTAGCAAACTTTAATCAATATACTAATTAAATTGTATGACATACTTCAATATAGGCCGGTGTCTCATCCGTTAAACGGGGGGAAGGTGACCAATCCTTTGGAGTTTTCGCTAAGTGCTCTGTCACAAACCAGTTGAGTTTTGGCCAACCTTTGAAACCCACCACTTCACCATTAGCAGCTGTAACAAATAGTAAATCCAAACATTAAAAATTTAAGAGACTATATTTTTAGGGGTTTGTCTTATATTATATAGCTAAATAAACTATATAGTCTTACCCGTTTTAGGAAGTCCCTTCAGACAGGCTTCGGACGTGAGTGCTACTTGAACACTGCAGCTACCCAAAAGAAATCCTATTTGTTGAGATCCAGCATCCTGAAGAAAAAAACAATATTTTAATCACTCTGGTTCACTCAAGTTTGTAAATATCTAGACTCAGCTTTCTCTTTCTTTTTTTATACTTCTCTTAAGCGAATAAAATTTAAATACAAGCTTACAACTGAATTTTTAAATTAAGCTGTAACTACACTATCATCAATGAATTTTGCATTGTATCTGTCAAAATAAAAAGTATTTGAACTATCGTAATTTATTTCAATTCTACTCACCCGTCTTGTAAGAGGGACTTCAATCGGTACAGGAACAACGCCAGCAAGTAGACAACCTAAAATCAACCAAAATGTAATTTATTACATGGTGCTTTGTAGTTATTGTTTTTCTGTAAAAAATGCCTTACCGTAGAAAGCACACATGAAGTTTATAGGGTCGTTATTTGGATAGACTAGGGCAACTAAAAAAAACAATTGCACCATTTTACTATCGCTCTCCTGTATAGTGATATATCTTTGCTTATAATTGAATTCATACCTCGGTCTCCAGTTTTCACCACACTTTCTCCCTTATTACCAGTTTTATTGAGCAAAGCAAATGCGATCTTGTGTGATCTTGTCTCCAATTTTCCTGTTAATTCACAATATTAAATTTATTGCTCTGTATCCTTGCATTTCAATCTAACAGGGTACCAGTAAATCTTTCTACACTTACCATATGAAAGGGTGATGGTCAGTTTTCCGTTTGGATCAAGCACTGTCGCGACAGGAGCTTTGAAAGTAGCAGATCCGTATCTCTGGACAGCGGCTTCCAAATTCCGTGGTAGACCAGATGGAATCTGTAATGAGAATTATTAACAAATGGTTAGATTATGTATATCTTGATGTGGAGTGTCTTTACAAGTAAAGTAAACGTTTAATTAAGCATGAGAACTTTGAACAAAGTGTTACAATATTGATTGCACTTTGAATTTGTTGAGAGAATTTAACGAAAGTTTAATTTTTAAAGATGCTACGGTTTTGAACTAACGACAAGAAGATGAGAACTTTGAATTTATCTATTTTCAGACCAAATATAGATTAAACGTTAGTTCCATAGTTTCAGTACGGGCAATAACAAGATTAAAAACAAAATCCAATATTTACCACCAGCTGTTCCCCTACTGCAGGGGTCATGAGACTTCCTTCTGGTTTCGGTGCATTGGGATCCCGATGTTTTGCAGCCATTTCCAGCTCAATATCATCATCCTCGTAAAATTCTGGCAGGGGACGACGCTTTGGGCGTTTGAGAGTGTTTAACAGTTGCTGAATCTTTATTTTAGACATTTTAATATCGTTATTTGAACTTTTGATATCGTACTGATCTAAAAGAAAAAGTCCTTACCTTTGCTGAAACTTTCCAACGACCCGTTCCCGTTAAAGTTCCTGGAAAAAGAAGTACGTGGTTCCATTATAATGTAGTTACCATATATTACATTTCAGGTTTCATCAATAATCGACATCAAAAAACGTAACCTTAATTACTATAGGCTTTTGCTACTTAATATAGAGAATGGGTTTGAAAATTAGCATTCTGATTCAATATACCTGAACTTTGATCAGATGAGGACTGACTTCTCTGTCCAAACCGATTAACTCGATCTGCAGCGGGGGCTACTCTCCTGGAGTTTCCAGTTGACGTCACGTCTGGTGGCTGTGTACTTTGAGATTGATCTAAACACAAAAACATTTCCAGGTAAGTTCTCAAAGCGAATATAAGTAGGACAAAAGATCAGTATAAGGAACGCAGAGTCAATTGCATGTTTGCTTCTTTGATCACAGTTATTAAAATTGGAATCTACATCAAAGTGACTAATTTTATTTTCATTTACGGAATATTTGAAATATCAGTTAATTCTCTGGTTTTCAGGCAGCAATATAACTCTTTTAAACATTTTGAGCAAAGTTATGCAAATATATTCATGAACTCAACAATATATAATCAGTCTTACGGGCTCTTAAATTTTGCATCGCTTCCACTAAATCTGTAATTTCAGGTCGACTATTCCTTTGGATTATAGATTGCTGGTGGTAAGACTGTTCTGAAGGTGTTTGAGGTTTCCGTTCATCACGATTGCTACGACGTTCAACTACGGGTGCGGGAGCTGGTGGTCTTTCATCCCAGCCAAGATTTCCTCCGGACAGATTACCCAGATTTGAGTAGGTCAAGGCTGGTCCGGATGGTGTTCCATTTGCTCCCCTGTAATAAAACAATAAACACTTTAGAAATACCAGCACATGCTGTAAAAAAAGTGACGAGCCCTAAAATTATTTATCTCCAGAGACATTAAATTGCATTATGATTTTCATACCGATTTCTTTCGGGTAGTTTAGGTGGTCGTGGCATATCTCTGGTCGATCCGGTGCTACTACTATCAGAATGTATCAAGACTTGTTGTGGTGCTTCATGAGCCGGTCGTCCTCGATCAGGTGGAGTCTCAGAATCCTGGTCATCCAAATCACCTTCTTCGTTACCACCACTATCCTCGTCTGTGCTCGACTCTCCTATAAAGAGACCAATGTTTTAATATTCTGTTTTTATATATCAACTGTCATTGTATGTCGCTCAATCAACTTGAATTTTAAATTTAAAATGAATCCGGGATTCCAGTAAATGTTAATCTGAGAAAACAAAAATACTGCCACCGAAAGAAAATTCCCTGCATGAATGGTTGGGTTTGTATTTTTACCCGATAACTGATTAGATAACACTGTTATATTTGAAGTAGTAGCATGCAAAAAAACAAGAGTGAGCATGAAATACATATGTATCACACAAAATACAGGAAATGCAGGGTTCAAATATTTGTGAGTATTCAAACAGTGCACCGTATTTCTGATAATTTTGATTTGATCACTAAAACAACATCACAAAACTATGAATTCAAGTGTGTATGTAAATGCAGGAATTGCACATTCCAGACTTACTTGCCCTCGGTGTGCCTCAAAAGATACGTCAATTAATTTCCTCAATGATGTTATATACTCAACAAATTGTTGAGACTATTCCAAAATTACTCCAAATTCCACCATACATGCATGGATAACGTTTTTATAAGATAAGTTTAGTTTGTGTTGACTGTTTTAAGCTAACAGATGAACTCATGTAATTGAAATCCCTCACTACTTGTAAACTATTTGTTAGATCTAATAATGTCGCGTCGAACTAAGATCTGAGCTGCATTTACCAATGAGATTTGTGTTTTACAGAACAACACATTTAAAAGAGATGAATATGTTTACATGTTAAGGTAGTAGCTATATACTTAAATCTATGGATCATGTCAACCTTAATAAAGCTTCTGGAGAAATGTGTGTTTCCCTTGAAACCATGCTTGAGAACGAGGGTTGCAATACAAAACCCAATCTTAATCCATCCTTAATCCTAGCGCATCCTTAATTCCTTCAAATTCCTTTAAAAAACTACTAAATATGTTGTACTCAACAACAGTCAATCAACCTTGTGAATGATATCACTCTATTTATAAATTATCACATTTGCTACTGTGAGGTCAAATATTATCAATTACAACCACTCCGCAAATAAACAGACGAAGAAAGACAGAGACCATGAATATCTGCTCATAGTAAATGAAAATAAATTGCCGTATTATCCAAGACCAATAAAAAAAATAGCAAGTTGGGAATTAATGTTCTCTATCTTCAGAATTTTCGCTTACATTCACGCTCGATTAACCTTCTTATATTGGTCACATCTTTGCATCCGCATTTTTTATGTAGGAATGATGGACTTCATGGAGAAAGCCGCGTTTAAAATTAATGAGATTCGTAACTTCAGAAGACGGACTGACTATAGTGCTTAATCTGCGGAACTCTACTCTAACGTATTAATTTATGTAATTTTATTGCCAATACAAGAAAAGGAATAGATAAATGAGGACCAATGCCGACAAGGAATTCCCTTACTCCAACTATATTATTATGGTGGAAACAATCCACGATAATCGCAATCTGCCAGAAGTATTTTTCCATCAAACGTATCACTCCTTTCTTGTTAACTCCACTGTCTTTCAACTGTCAAGAGATCCATTTCACCGTTAATGCCAAGTTTTTCGATTGACACTAGCACTTAGATCAGATTGGCGTCTTCCCAGCAGCACTGAACTTCACACTTATTGGTTGAAAAAGCAATTAGGCAAGTGTACCTTTATTACAACCGAATTTCTGTGGTTTCGTCAAAATAAGGATTGATTATCTGTCCTACGGCTTTGACGGAGGGTTACAAGAAAACTGCATATATCACTTAAGACCCCGTCAACCCGTTTGTTTTCAACTTGTTTAGTTCACTGAGACGTTTGTCACAGTAGTTTGCAAACAACTAAACCTATGCAATGACTAAGATTTACTCTTTTTTAGACGGACAGAGCTAGTGAATGATGTAAGAGAAAATTCATGAATCAGAAGTTGTTCTGCAAATTCTGCACGCTGATCACGTCACTTGGATAACTGTGAATTGCATACAATCTAACTAACCATCCTTTACTTTAACATCTCCAATTTCTGTGCTCCATCTTACAAAGTAAGCCTAATGAACTGCAAAACAACTCACATACAGAATCAACAATGAATGTAAATTCGCATATCCTTGGCATTGAAATTTGTCCATTTGTTTATTTTTGAGCTTCAGTCTTATTTCATCCTGCATGCATTTGGATTCGATTCAAATAAGCTAACTTGTCAGTATGTCTTAGATGTTACAATCGGTTTAGAATTCCTGAAAGGCGACCAGACGAAGCCATAACAAATAGAATCTAACCAAGAAATACAATTTAATTATTTTACGATGTATTGTTTGCATGCATTTTCTCTCTACTAGGTAACGTTGCTTATTAGTCTTTATAAATCTTTAACAATCAAGAATACAAACCTTGGAGAGTATAATTATATAATCGATTGAGTGACAATAGGCAGATATTATTTCAAACTGACAATTAACCATGATTACCTGATTCGTGTTGTACAGGGTCAGGAGCTCTTCCCATGACAGATGTTCTTTTGGACGGCATAGGTAGTGAAGGTTTCGGCCGAGTCTGCATCTGAGCCAAAGCCATCGCAACTGCTTCTTGTCGAACCTCTGTAATCAAATAAACCGTGGTTAAAAATGTCTCAAGCTAATAAGGTAACTTTTGTTATTGCATAAAATATTAGATTGATATCAAGCAGACGCAATTTCAGAACATGGGAATTTCAATCAAAACAGTAAATTTTACTATTGCAATAAAATCATAACTCTTCAGCCTTCAAATATTGATCCATTCAACTAAAAGGATTTATATCCCACCCAAATCCTGTGGGCTACTAAAATATGTCCAGCTATTAGACTTCAAGTCTGTGATATTATATGAAAGGCTTGCTTCCTCGACCAAACATCAATTGTTCTTCAACGCTTGCACTGGAGATGAAAAAATTCATGAATGATATACTATACAGAATCCAACGTTAAAGGAGGATATAGTGAACCATATTTCAATGAAACTGAAGTGAAAGAAATGAGAGGTTTAAGGAATGTGTGTGTGATGCATGAGAGCCATTTTATCGCCTTTCTCTCCCTATGAGGTAAAAAGTCATTCCTTTTCTGTCTCCACTAATAGCTGGTCCAAATCTTTCATTTTGAAGATTTAGGTAGTGGATTATTGAAAGAATTTTGGACTTTCAGTCTCTCCAGACTTCAAAATCTGAAGCAAAAAATTTAATTCTCAATTTGACTTATATTATATTACTTCTTGTGACCTCCTTGGTCCCATTTTATTTGTCGAGAAAAAAACTGGGAACTCAAGTAACAAAAAATATAGCTTTAGTGTTGAATTCAATAGCATCTATCTCTTATCGCCCAAATGGCCGGTTCACTCTAAAAGCAGATTAACAATTCTTGAATGATGATGAATAACCGAGT
>JAQGBQ010001169.1:0-13090 GCA_034698485.1 Vertagopus arboreus
TAAATAACACTGGGACAGGCAGAAAAAGTTGCCCCTTACATATTAGTATATGTACTGTGCAGAGCGCCGCATGTCCGCCAGGGACTAAAAAATGACACGGAATTCCTCCATACTTATTTCATCTCGTCCTTCATATAATGTACATATACATAATATTACTTGTGCATATACTTTTGTACATCTAGAATACACAAGACAAGAGTGGCTTGGCTCTTCTTTCTTGGCTTGAGAAAAAGTTCTAAGGAATTCATCTCCAAGTCTCTTTTTTCAAAGAAATCTCATAAAGATGCAGAGGAGACACTTTCCCTGTCACCTCAACTTTCATCCTGACTGACGACCTCAACAAAAACACAGAGCAAACTTAGCCAAGGGGAGGCTCTACTAAAAACTCCATCCACCGAGGCTAGAATCTAAACAAAAAAACTTGTGACCTATCTAGAATTAAAAAAAGAAAAGCATACGCTGCTTCTTCCAAACTTCTTAAACCTGGTATAGTTTTATACTTTAGAACTTTAAACAGAAGTTTCGTTTAAAAAAAATATAAAAAAGAATCCCGTGTTTTCTTCGTCTTCCTCCTTCCTTTTGAATCTCTTGAAGAAGGGAGACAGTCGACAGTCAAGAGACGACAGTGACGAAGACGAAAGGCGGATGAAGTGCTATGTCTTTAGGTTTTTGAAAGTATAGTCTTTTACTATATATAGAACGATGGGAGGTGATGCTGGTTGCTGGTGGTGGACTACGTGACATCTAATCTCCTGTCTTTTCAAAACATGAGACTTGAATTCCGAATTATTTTGGCCAAAACTCTAATCAAAATGAACAAAGTCAACTCAACCCGGTCTGCCTTTGGTTTGCTTGCTTTTGCTAGGGAATATTCACAATTCAGTCAAAATCTTCAAAGGTTTCAGAGGAAATGAGTTGGGAAGGCTGTCTTATGAATTCTAAATTATATATATCTCAAGTTATGAATGTCATGATGATGTGCCGAATGGTAATCAAATATTATTATATAAGAAGATTTTGAACCACAAGGACACACAAGACCAACAACATCCTGTCTAGCTTATAGCTTTAGACATCTTCATTCATTCATATAGATTATAGACTCATTTCCTGGACTTCTTCTTGAGCAACTGAGATTATTCGAGGGTTCGCTCCTAGTGGCAGGAAACTATGGCTTAAGAAGTGTTGGATATTAATAACAAAATCCGACATCCTGAAATTTTGAAATGTGATATTATCATCAAGATCATATGCTATACAAATGCATAGAAACTGCCAAAATTGTCTAATGCCAACTTGAGATCAAGTCTTCCGGGAAATCTGGCTACAACACTCAGAAGACTTGCCTCCTTCAAAAACTTTTGTTAATTCTAAATACACTGTTCATTCTTGGTTGTGGAAATTCAATAAAAATTCAACAAAGGGTTAAGGAAATGTTATTACGTTTTTTTTGGGAATCAAAATGTCAGAAGAGGAGAGAGGATTATTATTATTACACTCTTGAATGCAAGACGACGGGTGAGTGAAGGAGAGCAGTAGCGGGTATTGTGATGCCCGGGTTGTAGTATGAGAGACTGACGGGCTGATTAGGATGCATCGGATGCGATTGGGATTCTCCGGTTGGAGAGGGGACTTTACCCACTGACTACCTAATAAGCCTAGGGAATACTGACAACCTTGATTGCTATGTAAATCCATTTAAATCCTTTTCAAGCACAAAAAAGGCCAATTTTTAGAGCACTTTTTCTACTACAATGTGTTTTTCTGCATTTCTTTTCATAAAATTTTCATCTGTATAGTTACAAATAAAAAAATACCGTACCATTTCCAAAAACTGTCGTTAATTGTGAACTTTTATTTTTTTAAAACCTCTGCCTTATAAATCGTTTCCAAGAAATGGAGATTTTGTTTTGAAAAACAGAAATGTAAATTGAGCCGGGTAGTTTTTAAGCTTTTTAGTGAGTGTTTTTGAAGATTGACATGAATAAGGATTGTCTGGCCACATAGTACGTTTCCTAGTTCTTGTTGTTTATAAGATGCAATCTTGGAAAACTTCAACGTAAAATGAAAATCTCGAAGGGATGGCAGGCACTCAAGAATCAAGAAGGGACCTCATGTCAATTATCCTCTGTCAGTGGCACCGACCAAATCTTTGGCCACAGACGGAGAAATTGAATTCTATATTCTACTGTATTATTATACAAAAGAATCTAATTTTTCATTCATGTCCCTTACTCTAGGTTGTGTTATTATATTTTAAAAACATTACCGATTGAGCAGATATCTAAAAGCTCTTAATTTAAATTCATAATCCTCAGTAAACCGGTAACGGCTTTCTGCTTTATTATTCTAATTACTCAGTCAAAAAACTTAAAAAATACGTACTTTCGATAACCCTTCTCAAATACAAATCTGAATAATTAAGTGACATTATGATTAGCTGAAATAATCAATTTCCAACCTAATAAAATGATTAAGAGTTTCAATTTCTAAAGTTGTTTTATAATAATTTTAGACTGAGTGGATAAGAAATACTATATATATTTTCTCTAGTCTATTATATCCAAGGGGGTGGTTCAATTTGAAAGTAGAAACTGTGTATTGGGTGTGACAGGTTTGCAGGATTAATTGTCACAAGGTTTCCCTCCCTCAAAGAAAAGGCTGAAAGGACTGAGAAATGTTCCTAGAAGAAAATGTGCCAAAAGCAAAAGTATGTAGAAATCCATCCATGTCACTCTCATCGTGTATTTTCCCTTCCACTTCCAACCGGGCATTTTTCATCCCTTGCCAGCCAACCCGGAGAAAAAACCAACCGAATTCGGCATTCTACACAAATGGACTGTTCATAAACTTTTTATTTTACTATACTTAAAATCGTAAAAAATAGCTTTCTCCACTGAATCCATTTATCTATTTTTTTTAATTTAGGTAGATTTACAGTAAATTAATAGTATAAAATCTATTTTGAAGGCATATTCCTCGATTAAAATGTGCAGAAGAAGACCCTTAGAGTATCGGCTACTTTAAGATTAAATGTCAAAGATTCTATACAAAAGTTGTAAATTATGATCGGTCCTAAAAGCAAAACTCTATTTTATTCTGCATGTTTCAACTCTCCATATATCTAGGATTGTATTATAGGTTCGAGAGTCTACTACATACTATAATACCACCGGGTAGAAGTTGTAAGACAGAGACAAATTAGTACGGGAGGACTTGTGAGAGACTCTCCGAAGTCCTCCCAATACATCAATAACAATCCAATGCATTAGATTACTACATTATTACTCCCTTTTATCCCAAACTGATTTCTATACACAAAAAGCACATCTATCTCCAAACTCCACTACGTACGTACTGCTACATACTACTACTACTACGTACATGAAATAACATTCCATCCACAAAAAAAAAGCTTTCTCTGCCCTTTCAACCCCAGAAGTTGACTGATCTCCCTTAAGATTAAATGACCCAAGGAATGTAGATCTCTCCACTCTACTAACTCCCAACTTTGTATATATATGTTTATATATAGGAGAGTATTAAATCCGAATTTTCTAGATTTGGAGAAAAGTGACCTTTAAGCGGGTAGGGAGAGAGTAAATAAATCCCGGGTTTTCTAAAGTGAACATATTTTTCCACTTAAGACTTCCATTACGAAATCTCTTTGAATTCTACTACACACAACATTTATATACTTGATACTGATACATGATATCAACAATGGACATTCAACAATACTGATGATCATCTTCTGCCACTTGCAACCAAAAGTCTGAATTTTTTTTAAAGAAATTTCTCAAAATTTCCATCCTAAACCTTCTTGGAAAATCCATTAGGGTTATTTTTCATCTTGTGGTGGTAGACTAACGTATTATAAGATGAAGGGAGAAGAAAAAAATAGTGCGGAAGTTTTAGCCATGGTTTCATTTCATTCCATATAGATGCATAGTTGGTTTTGCTTTCCTTGCCATAGTCGTTAGTTTGATTGAAGGGAAGGCGTGTTTGAGTTGGAAGAAGTGTAAGAAAAGACTTTGTATTTTTTGGCCTGTCTGTCTCGACTGGGAATGATTTATTGGACCGATTCCGGCCATTTTCCTATTCCATCAGTTAGGCCTCAAGCTACCCGCATCCAGCTCTCTTATTCCTATAAGGATTAGATATTATTATATTATGGAATATCAGTCTATAGAAGAAGGATCTAATCCTTCAGAGGGAACATAATGTAATCTTGCAAGAAGACGAAGAAGAAAAAGAGAGAGAGAGAGAAGGGTCCTTTTGTTGTATCCCTTTTCGGAGTGAACCCTTTTTGCCTCCATTATTCTTGAATCGAAAGATCCCCTAGAAATTTATATAAGCTTAAATATCTAATAATCAGACTATATAAGCCTCTGATATTTTACTTAATATTAAATGTAAGCGTGTAAGTATTGAGAACCTTTTGGTGTTTGGTATGAGAGAAAAAAAAACATGATTGTATCAAAATCTAATAAGAATCTGTCAGCTGAGAATGGAAAGGGCTGAGATCACCAGATGAGATGATGAATTAACAATTTAGAATTTACCCTTTTTCCTCATCCGAGTCGTATATAGTTCTTATATAATTTTTAAACTATTGTATAATATATAATATGTATGTATGTATATGTGCTTTTGTATGAGTAGAGAGGATTCGTGAGTTTGAATCTCTGAATGTCTGGAATATAATGGGAAAGACTTTGTGAAGTTTTTGAAGTTTAATTTTAATATTAATAATATCCCTGTCAATGTCAGACTGTCTTGACAGCCCGGCCTACTCTTCTCTAGAAGTTCTCTTCTTATGGAAAACCATAGCCTTTTCAAACATAAACACATTTTATACAATGTAGCAGACGATGTTGTAGAAATAGCAAAAAAAATCCATAATCAGAAACGCATTTGTAACATTTTGTAGTATTCATGTTTAAAATATGCCAATTAGTTTAGTTGTGTTTTTGAGAGAATATCGGTTAACAGAGAACGTCAATATATTTCTGGAAAATTAATGTTATCACTTCATCGTGACTTTTTAGCGTATTTCTGAGTGTTAAACAAAATGTACAAACTTTAGAAGTAAAGTGAAAATTTAAATGTCTCTTAAATTATAACTTTCTACTTATCTTTAGTCAGTTTTATAATTATCAGATAGTTTCATGAATAATCATAATAAAATATTTGGATTGCATTAGCTGTG
Source organism: Vertagopus arboreus (assembly GCA_034698485.1). NCBI lineage: Eukaryota > Metazoa > Arthropoda > Collembola > Entomobryomorpha > Isotomidae > Vertagopus > Vertagopus arboreus. The sequence continues at coordinate 5,216 of JAQGBQ010001169.1, forward strand.
ATTTTTAATCGTAGTCTATATATATGCAAATTGTAACATTATTGCCCAAGGTAGAAATACCTGCTAAACATTATAATAATCATTATATACTGTCTGTTCATTTTTAAATGTAGTTTTAGTTTATGTGTGTTTTAGCAGTATTAATTTGTAATAATTGAAGATTTCATGACTATTCTAGGTAATTTTTAAAAATCTATACGAAAATAAATCATCACTCTGTGAATCCTTTAATCCGTCAAGGGTTTCACTAAATCTATATGGATATTTTTTAAACACTATGATGTAAATACATTTGTCCAAATATCAGAATTTATAGCTAAAAATATTTTTCCCCTTAAGTACTAGATCTGTAATATTGCATAATAAACATAAATGTGAACATCATAAACTTAGCTATTCAGCTACAGCAATATCTTGAGGTATTGTATAAATGTGCCATTTATATAAAAATAACAATTGTATGAGGTAATAGGTATCTAATTTTAAGATGAATACATAATTTCGGTTTTAGTTTTTGAAAAATTCGGGTAAAAGTAAATTATGAAGATAATGTGGTTGAGTATGTAATTAATTCAAGAAATTAAAGTGCTATTAGAGAATAGAGATATGCATAAGATTATTATTAAACCATAATTTAATTCTTTAGACTGATGATTTTTTGAAGTTCGTAATGCTAAATATTTTGTATTTTGAATGCTTTTGTCTTTGCTGAATATAAAAACTTGGTTTGCATCTCCAGATATGCTGACAATTATTATAGGCAAATGAAAGATGTAATGAGTTTATTTGTAACTCTGGCTTGTTTGCTGCTGGATACCACCACAAGATTATTACGGAAGTAAGCAATTAAAGATAGATCGACTGTAGATGTATTTGAGCGATTGAGATAAATTTGGTTGTGATGCAAATCCAAGGAAGTGGTTCCGTTATTAGTTCGATAAGAAATTGAAGATAATCCAAGATGCGTTTCACACCTTTTGCCAGTGTGAACGCCAACTTCTGATTCGTGTTGGATATCTAAGGTTGAATAGGGGACCACCAGACGTCAGTTGGACCACTGAGTTTTTTCCTTCTTTTTATTTGATTGACAGTTGTAAATGAGGTTAGATTAATTCTCATTATGATATCATGAGTGTCCTGTCAGCCCTTCTGCCAATCCCGTGGCTTATACAACTAGAAACCCATAGGCAGCCATACTTTCATCCACAAAGACTCCACCCGACCACTTCCAAATATCATCCATCAATGTCAACCCAATCCCTTCCCCCTTCCCGTCTCTCCTGTACTTTTTAAACCATCTCCATGTAACATTTCATATAGAAAAATCTAGAGAAAATAATATAAGAATAACCTCTTTCTACAACTTAACAGAAAACAAGACTTCTTCAAGTAGTAAATACACTCGGAACAAAAACCGGGTAGAACGGCTAAAGAAAAGAGAGTGTATAATCTAAGTGAATGCAAAAAAATATTTTAAACCACATAAAACTGCAATAGTTGTCAAATCACGTTTTTAAAATCTCATATTAAACGATACCAATCGATTAAAATAAATTACAACAGATTAAAATCCATTTTAAAAACCTGTAATAAGCTGGATAAAATACTATGCAAATATGTAAATAATTACGTAATTATGCTCGAAATATGCTCATTATAAACCTTATGAACTCACATCTCTAAGTAGTGTCTAATGTTGTTTTAAGTATGAGTAACTTTTTCATCCCTGATTTTTTATGCATGTAAAATTTACAAAGTGTGCAAGATGATAAATGACAAAACGGGTTTGGTTAAACGTTGAAATAACGGGATACTTTATATATCATGTAATAATAATAATGATAATAATAATAATGTAATAATAATAATATTAGGTAATAGTAATTTAATAATAATATATTCATATTCCTAATATATTATGTCGATGTAACCTTAGACGTTGTAATAATAATAGAGTCATCGTCCTCACATGTAATATATTTATATTTATGTCTAGATAGGTATACGCACTTCTTCATCTTTTCTTATAATTCTATTTTTTAAAGTGTGTTTAAATATCATCGTAATAATATTTAATCGTATAATATAGTAATACACAGAGTGTTTCTTCAACTTCTTGTAGTTCATAGTTCATAGTTCTCGTCTTGTACCAGTTTATACTTTTTACACTAGCTTTATATATTAATTAAACTAATTAAACGCTAACTATAATTTTAATTACTGTACAGGGATTTTTTTAACTTTCTTACTTCCTAATTAAAACATTCAACCGGTTAATAATTATATTCACATTTAATAATTTCCTTGTGTGCAAGAATAATTAATTCACAAGAGACCTGTCTGAAAATTTTAATTTTAATTCCTAGAAGTAATTAACCTCTTGGGTAGCAAAGGTTCAAGGTTAATTAGGTGACGAATTAGAAGCCTTTTTTATTTCAAAACTCGTTAAAAACATTGTAGCTATTAATTCATCATAGGTAAATGTTATGGTACTGGGAACAAGTTGAGAGATTGAAATTTATTTGTGGGAGTGGTATTAAAAAAGTTTAAAATTTTGTGTTGATTATTAATTAATTTTTTTTAAATTCCAATGTAAATTTGGATATGAAACAATTTTGAAAAGTAAAAAATGTTTGGTCACATTATTTTCGAATTATGTAAACTAAAACTGCACTTGTTCGATTCTGAAATCGTGAGTTTTTTTTAGTAATACCGTAGATTTTGCTTGATCGCATCAACTTTCTATTTCCTTTGTTACTCTTAATTAAACGAAAAAACTATTTAAAACCTGATTCTAAATTAATTGCTTCAAGAATTAAATAAATGATGATGACCATTCCATCGATTTCTTTCTTTAGTTCGTGAATTCGTATACATCTGATCACTAGGATGTTATTTGTTTTTTTTTAAAATTAATTTGTCTCGTATTTAAAAATGAAATTCTTTTTTGACTATTAAAATAATTAAGTTTTTAAACATTTTAATTGTTGCTTGTATACCCTTTGTATGTATGTATGTATTTAATCAAAAGTATCACTTGTTGGAACTTGTTTAAATTTAAAATGACAAGATGTTTTTTATTTAAATTTTTATGGAATTTTTGTTTCTAAATTACCATGAACTGTTTCTCGTATACAATGTGTCATTATTTATTTCATATTGGTTCCTTGATAATCTTACTCATCATTTTGAATTCAAATAATTTAAAGTTCAGAATTCTGGCTTGGTTTTGGCAGGTCTTAAAAAATACGGATGCATTTTTTTAGGAAGTAAATAATAAAAATCGGGGTTTCTGCTACTACTACTACTACCCGGGTGGGTCAATAATATAAGAAGAGTTAGTAAAAGGATGAAGAAGAGTGACGTAGGAGAGACCACACGGCCATGATTTATATGCTTTTCATCCTTGCGCAATATCCTCGTTCGTCCTTTCTCTTCATCCTTTAGAAAATAAATTAGGGAATCCCTAATAACCGAATACGGGTAGCTGCTAAAGCTATCCGTAAAATCAGCTGACTCTAATAATATTCCAAAGTTTATTTCTCAGGAATTAGGCTAAGATATCCGATTGTTTTAAAATTGTAAAAAATTGCCAATATTTTGTATTTCCAAACCAAGCCAAATCATTTCCTCAAAAAAAAATACTGACCTTCTTGCTAGTGTTAATATCAAATTATTTATCAATGAAACCAGTGAAATCTAAACGATTTTTTCAAAATTAAAATGTAGACAAAAATATCTCTAACCGGGAAATGACAGCACACAAAGATGACTTTCTTGCTAATTTTTTGCTCTGCTAGTTCGTTAATGAATTAATTAATTATAATTTGTCCTTCCTATCATACACAGACACACTTGACAATCACTCGAACGTATGTAAACTTGAATACCCTTGACACATCCCTAAAGCCTATAATAATAATTCTAATTATAGGTTTAATTGTACTTAGTATTTTAAACACGGAGACGACAAAGACAATTTCAAGTTTAATTGTTTAGCTATTCGCTATCTTTTAGTAATTAAAACTAACGTATTTAACATTATGCTAACTACAAGATTCCTAAGCTACTTTAATTTATATCTTTACTTAATTAGTTAATAGGAAACTGGGGCAAATACCATTTGTCTCGATACTATCGATAACCGATTATCGATAACCTCCTTCCCCCTGAACTGAAGATCATTTTTATATCATATTTAATATTCTGACGATGAGTTCTCACATGTTTTACGTATATCTGTCCATCCCTCTGTACTTTGTTGGGAGTAATTACTTTAATCAATTACTCCATTTAGTAGTAGTAATTAACGTAATTAATATTATGCTCTAGTTCTTCTGGTATACCTTGTGTATGTTTATATGTAATTTAGTAGTAGTTGGTTGTTGTGGGTTTTTTAGTATACGGCTAATACTGTCTCATTATATATTTTATATATATTATCAAAGGATCAAATCAACTACCAGAAGACTCTCCCTTAGGATTCAATAATAATGTTTTTGTTGATCTAGGTTAGTTTTCTATCTCTAAATTTTCCCACTTGTGCATGTGCAATTGAATTAATTAATTTAGAATATTTTGCGAGAATGAGGAATTAATTAACACAGAGAAAGCGGCTGTGTTTTCTAGAGAGGAGGAATAAATATAAAATGAAATAAATTCGTATACTCATCCAAAGTACTTGATATCCTCAGGTTCCGTCCAATTTGTTTCATTTCCTTAATTGTGAACTTATGGATATGATATCACAACACAATTTTTTTTTAAATAAAAAATTTCAACAACTAAACTCGTCTTAAATTAATCACTTCCACTTGATTTTTTGTAATTTTTGAATTTTAAACAAATGAATTTAAAATTGATGACAATGAGATTTTCTGTATTTTCTTCAATCTTCGTTTGATTTGTGATGAATTGAATGAAGCAGTGGTGATGGCTTGATTAGATATTGAATTTAGAAGAGAGTTTCCGGTGGTGATTTGATAATAATGAGGTGGTGATGTTGATGCAGATGGTGCTTACGAATCTGTTGAATTAATAAAGACAGTCCAATTAATTATTCACTCATGTAGATTTTCTAACTAAATTAATGGTAAATTTTTAATTCAAGTTATTTGTAATTAATATTGCTTTTTCGATCCACTTGGAGAATTAACACCATAAAAATATTTATTTACAATGAATTAGGTGTGTATTCCAATGGGTCTTTATTTATTTAATTAAAAAATGATACGCCATCCATTGATAACTATTGATGTTAGCAATTTCATGGACTGAAAGAAATACGATTATAATTAACTCGAAAGTGTGGCAATTTCTGTGCAAATAAATTTTAATTTGAAGTTTTATTCTGTTTTTAAATTCCAAAAAAATTGCAACTATTTCTTATGTCGATTATAATAGGAAGTCATTTAAATTATGATTTGTATTAAGAAGATAATAAACAAATTTTGCCTACCATTGTCAGAGCCTTCGGAATGAGATTCCACTTTGGATTTATTCTCCTTCTTCCATTTCATTCTTCGATTTTGGAACCATATTTTGATTTGTCGTTCAGTAAGACAAAGGGCATGGGCGATTTCAATTCGTCTTCTTCGGGTCAAATATCGATTAAAATGAAATTCCTTCTCCAGCTCCAGCGTCTGGTATCTCGTGTACGTCTGACGGCCTCGTTTCCTCTCTGCTTTAAACACACAACACATTATATACTCACCGTTCATACAAACATATTTCAATCATTTCAAAACAATTAAGAATAAATCGGCATTAATTAAATTCATCTTAGAGAGACTATTTTCAAGCAGTTTACATTTTTTAACTTTAATTTACGTTTTAGCCATTGCAGTGATTGTCATTTCATTCACAGGCCGTCTCAAAATAGATTTCTCTATCGACAAAAGACTAAAAATACTAGCAAATACTATTGGATATGAAAAACATTTCTTGTAGTTACTAGTCTAAAGCTGTTATTTTGTTATTGTAAAAGTGTTTGGTAGGAATGCCAGAGAGAGGCCAAGCCAATAGGATTGACTGACAGACCGAACTGAAATGTAATTAATCTTGTTCGCATTTTGACTGACATTTGTTCCCTTTTGTAAACCCAATCCCCTGGGAGACCAAAAACTGTCAGTCAAACTGCCTCTCCCAAAAAATACATATCTTCGTCTGCAACCTACAAACCATAGCCAAGAGTATTCGAATTCTATGCAACAGACTTGCTTTGTCGGACTCTCTTTCATATATGAATTTTTATTCAAAGCATAGCCTAAAAGCCTGAGGTATTGTTATTATTTTTATTCTATTATAGATAAGACACCCCCAAGAGGGTCTCTAAAATTTCGATTTCTCCAATGGCAAAAAATCGGCTTATTTTAAACATATTAAAACACGAGATGAAAAAACTCCTGAGTGATAGACCGAGTTGATTGAAGTTTGAATTCGGATTTTTTTTAGTAGAGTTTGAGTTTGAAAACTCTTTCATAATTCGACACATCACTTCAAAAAGAGTTTTAAATTTTGATACGGGATGACAGCTCTTATTTACGATTCGAAATGCATCGGCCCTCTTCAAACTACCAACGAGAAAGAAGTATTTTTTCCCTATATAATTGTCAGCGTTTTCTATATATTCTGTTTAGCTTATTTAGTGTGTGCTTGGCTTGCGGCAGTAGGTAATAAGCTGATAGATAAAAAAACATCCAAATATGACTTTCATTTCAGGATGATGAGACGGAGATACGCTCTCGAGCTAATTAAATATTACGAAGAAATTGTATCAAAATATTCCACATTTTTTAAAACGATGTACTATTTAAAATGTACTTTTCGATTTGGATATTGTTTCGGGAAATAAAAAAATTAAAGTCAAGGCAGAAATTAATCTACCAAGATGCAAAAAAATACAATAGGTATTTTCCAAATTTTGGTATTGTAATATGCTAAACATAAAACAAATTAATTAAAAAGTATTTTTAATTTATTTAAAATAAAACTAGGCTATTATTGATTCTAATAATAAACGCAGATGTAACCTCAGGTATGAAATCCTACCTAATTCTAAAAAATATATAGATTCAAAACAGATAATATTGATAAAACCACATCCAGATCCACGAGTCTTGTTGTAACTTGACAGATAAAAATTATACAAAAAATAGGCAGAAGGCTTTTGTAGAATATGAATTATTATGAATTCCGATTGAATGTAAATTGTGTATAGGAAAGCTAAAGTTCTCTTCTTCTGGAGCTTCAGCTCCTGGATGGACAGACGAGTGTGGTGGTGGCTGGATGATTAATATTAATAATTGTGTCCATGTTATTTGCTTTTACATGTTTATAACTTTGTGTATAATGTTATAATAAATGTTGGAAGTGTGGCTCGTTGATGGATGGATGTGTTTGTGGAAATAATAATGAGAAAAGGTGCTAATAAATTATTCAGCTCTTCTACATTGTTTTTCATACCTTTCCCCAGCTGACAGACACGTCGACTTTGCAACCAACACACCGAACTATGAACAAATGTAGCCCTGGCTCAAATCTACTTATTATTGAGGAAAGAATACTCGATCCGGAAGATGAAATTCCCGTAGATTTTAGATTTTTTTTATTTTTTGACTGATGATTGGTATTGGGGTCTAGAGTTGATTCCTGCAAAAAATTTGGTCATTGTACCCCCCCGGGGGGCAATCAGGGGTATTTTGTTTTTTATTTATATCTTAAAAACTGTTAAAAATAAAAATGTGGAATTTTGCACAAAAATCATACTAAAAATTAGCTTGCAGCCATTTTTAATTTCAGGTCGATTTTCAAAACATTCGACGCGCGAAAAATCAAAAATATACCTGTTAGTCACTTTTTATTTTATTTTGACCG
>JAQGBQ010001170.1:0-13088 GCA_034698485.1 Vertagopus arboreus
CGGGCAAACATTCCTTTTTGGGAACGATTGCCCGTGCTCGGGGAACTATAAAACGTTGCATGTTCCTTACTGACAGTAATTTTGGTAATCCAGCAGGAATCAAATAAATACCTTCATCGGAAAATATCGATACGCTAACTAAATTTAGTTCTTCGAATTTGTCAATCTCTTCCAAGCCTACCGGACCATCAAAACCAAAGAAATCAAGTTATTTTTGTCCAAAACTTTTGCTAATATTGATTTATAAGTCATGTACATATGTACAAAGGATTTTTGTACAAGGTTTAACATTGTCTGAATTTTTTTGACACTGCTTCCATTTGACATTTCCAATGTCCAAATTTATTGTGATCATGACTCTTTTTCTAATGTACAGCGGTTCACTATTTACCACAAAGGGTCTTTTGGGAGCTTGTTTCGGCAAAACGTTCAAAACTGGCAAATTTAGTTGGATTATTTTCCGTTTGGTTGAACCATCTACAAGTTTTTCTTTGGGAACACTCTAATGCTTTCTTGAAAGTTAGCAAACTTTTCCGGGTCCAGTCCGTGAGTTTAAAAGGCTAATTTTGGATTTTCCAGCCTGTTTTTTTAGCTGCGGGTAATTTTCTTGACGTAGATTTTTTCCACAAGCATAACACTGACTCATCCAAAATATCGAGTATTTTCACATGCTTTTTGTAACTGGAGGTTCAAAAACTGAAAGAACGCTCCGCTCAACAGACGTGCTTCATCAACAATAAGCAATTCGAGATCGATTAATAGTTCATGTAACGTTTAAGATTGCTTGCTGTCTTGGTGAAATAATTCCCAGTCTGAGTTTTTGTAGCAGGAGATTGAAAACAAAGAATTGAGTGTGACTCCACTTACATTGTTAGCGGAAACCCCAGTGATTCCGGTGACATAAAGCTTTCTGTTTTCCCAGAGCCAGCCACCCCGGTATTAACAACTTCAAGGGGATAGAAAGTATTTCTGCCTTAGATTTCCTTCAAAAATTTTCAAAACCACATGACTTGAGACTGGCTTTTGGTCTTGGACTGCCATCGTATTTGATCCGTGGACTTCCTGTACCTGCTGCTGGCCCTGTTTTTCTCTATAAACTTTTAATACCCTCGAACAGTTAGAAATGTATAGTCGCGGCTGTTAGACTTCCAGTCTAAACTTGTGTCTATGTTTCTGTCGCCCAGATCTGGCTAAAACCCCACGGTGTAAGTGTGACTGAAAGTTGATTTGACTGTTGCGGGAAGAGATTAAAGATCATTGGACCAGATTGAATACGATAACTTGCCAGTTGAGAGGAGTACTGTTATTTGAGTCTTCAGACTCAATTAAAATTGTGCCAAACATCTGTATCCGAAAGCATTGAGTGGCTCAAAAAAGTCACTTTTTTGTCTTTTTTATGAAGAAAAACTTTCTTTCTCAAGACAGCTCCGTCAACAATGCTTTTTTGTTGGTTTCCAGCTTCGATTTGCTCGATTTGAGTGAAGGGGTTTGTCTATCAAAATATTCCAAATTGTAATTAAAAATTACCATTATTTATAGGGTATATTTTATAAATATATAATCCATAAAAGTTTAACCATGCATAAAACCTGACTCACAATGTATTTTGTTTACTTTAAAACTATTCGCTGTTCTCGGTAGAACTATATTCGTCATATTATTTAACCTAACCTAACCGTCTTTTTGTTGTTCTTTAGCGTCGACTAGTCGTCTTTTCTATGGTCTGTTTCAAAACATATCCGCTTTTTGTTGAACATGGCCCCCGACTAACCTAAACTCATCATTTTTGCGGAAAATGTGTGCACATTTTTGTTTTCAATCGTTTAAAGTTTGCCGAAGTTACAGTTCTCGTATAATATGTTTGACACTGCTATTGTCCTCATCAAGTTTTGACAACCCATTTCGGTGTTTTGTCACTGCTTCAACTCGAATTCTGTCAACACAGATTTGATGCTACGCCGAGAATAAAAATTCCGGAAAGACAAGCCCCACTGTAATGTAGGGACGCCTTGACAAATTGACCACGGAAAGACAGCGGTACTTACTACAGAGGTACTCAATCAATCTATTATTTTGCTACCAATTGTTTTGTTCATTTGAACTATATTATGTGCTTTTAGTTTTATCAGGGCATGACCTGGCCGTGGCAAAAAGGTATGACGAAATTGACAACGCCTCTGAAGAAAAGCAACGAGAAATCGCAACCAACCAATGTAGCTCAAATCGAATACGCCACTGGCAATTGACACTACTCCCATACCGACTGTCCTTGTCATGCTAATTACTTCAAGGTACTAATCTCATTTGTATTTTAATTATAAGTTATAAAGAAAAAAAGTAATCTCATGTCTGCTGCTCTTACTATTTCAGAACATGATTACAGGAATAGTTTAAATAGTCGGAGCCGTTTATTTGTAGCTGCTACAGTCGGCGTCATGCTCAACGGAACATTTCTCAATACAAATCAACGCAGTCGTATTCATAAATAAGATATTGTTACATAATACTGTCATCATAGGTGTATATTTATTTTTATTGTGTGATATGTCGAACTTCAAGAATATATGACAGAAATGAGATACAACGGTAACAGAAACCCCGTAACTGAAGGATCTGACTTCTTGGTCCTAAATTAACAACTGGAATGATTTAAAAGCACGTAGCTGCCAAATCCTACTTTTTGGTAGTGCTAAAATAAAAATCTATTTTGCACATTCAGCTGATTTGCGGTTTATTTTTTGCTTTTTTTGCAACAGTCTTCTTGAAACAAGACCTTTAGTACCTGCATCAAATCGCCCTGGTTTCAATTATGGAATGTAATAACGGGTTTTTTGGCAGTGTTGGTGCTTCAATTTGTTGAAGCTTCATTTAACAGAAGCATTACTTTATGTTGTGTCAAAAATATTAGCAAATAAGGCATGCAATAGATTATTGACAGAAGCTGAAAAGGCTCATAGAGCTACTGCAAGCTGTGCAGTTAACAATTTTTAAACCTCAAACAGATAAACGACTAAACACCCTAATCTAACCTTACCAGCCCGCGATCTTGGCACGTATTTGCAATTCATAAAAAACAGTTTGTATTATCTTGATTAATTAATTAAATATGCTCCAGCATTATTTAGCTACCAGTCCGCAAAATTGATGATGGATTGACCTTCGTGCACCCCGATTCTACCTACTTGCTTTATCTGGATCTTAGTAGCAATTCTCATCATAATATTTGAACTGACGGTAATGTGTCACTTGTCTACTATTTTTTTGTCACCAACCAACCATTTGTCTTAATTAGAAGTACATTCTCAACTCTGATGTTATATTATTATTCCCATTTGTACTATTTACGTGTACTTGTTTGTATTAATATGGTTTTCTCTTTGTTGCACTTTTTAGTTAAAACATCTTCATGAATAATTATGTTTTCTTTTTTTAAGTTTACTTTGTTACATATTATCCAATTCATCGACTAATTTACTTATTTGATATCTGAACTGTTCATTATGATTTTGTCATCTTATATTGTATTATTATTATGATTTTTTCCTTCGTTTGCGTGGCAAACGCTTTCAACAATAGGGGTATTAGGGATAACTACTGTCTTTATAATAACTCTGTATGTATGCTCATTATCCTCATAATTTTTATGTTATATGAACCTATGTCACTAATAAATCACACACTTTCAAACCATGAGCATCTCACATATTATTATATGCTCATAATAAAGTAAAACATTTTATTCGGCCGGTCAGTACATGCGGCCATGTTTGCAAACATGTTTGCATAAAAACCAAACTTTTGTGTTGCCAGAAATGGAAATTTTGGCATTATTCTATTGAAATATACCATGATTTTAATCAAATGTTCTCTCATTTGATATTAAATACATTCTAAGCACCTAAAAATATCGTCTAAAGTTTATAGTTTTATCAAAAATAAACTACATTGTCCAAAACCAAATCGATTGACATTCTTTCGGTTCTGAGTACATTAAATACGAATTTTCAAAATTTTGAGCTAAAATTACATACCGCACTGTAGATGCAACTCAGAAAATTAATTTTGAGCTCATCATCCACGGAATTAGTAGTACTAACTATAAAAAATATTAAGTTCCACGGATTTGTGTTTAAACACATAATTTCAATTCTTTAACAAAGTGTGCTAACGAAATGTCCACCTTATTTTTTACATTTTATTTAATATTTAAATTACCCGCCGATGAAACGTTTCAAAACTCTACAAAAAGTTGTTTACTAAGCCTGGTAAGATGTGGTAAAAATTTGGTACTGATCCGCCGACTGGTTTTTGAAATATGCTAAAATCGTGGGGGCGTGCTAACGTAATGTCCGGGACTGTACTTGCATTATAATTAAACAAAATTTTGAATAAAAACATGGATTTTTTATAATTCCTTGGTTTTGAAGAAACAAGCAACTCAGTTTTCATGAAAATTTTAAGTTCATTCTTTTCTTGTCTCTTGAGCATCTATCATTGATTTTTAATTTCAATTTAGTGCGAATCAAAGAAAACGAACTTTAATTTATTGCAAACACAAGAAAAGCTATTTAAAGGTCATAGCTAGGTCATTGACATTTTTATTTTCACTTGAATTTAATTTTCAGGTTTCCATAGTCCATTAAGCCAGTTGAACCTTGCCAGAGCTGTTGCTCTTTCAATTTAAACCAGTTAAAATATCGTTACGCATTCAAAGTAAACTACACTGTATGGTTTAGAATACCATTATGTTGATAAAGAAGTTCAAAGCGAACAATGTGGCAAGAAAATGGGAAAGCAATTGAAAATAAATCCGGGAATTCTGAAGATAAATTTCAAGAAGATGAACCTGTTTACCTCGAAACACCCACAAGTGATGATGAAGAAGTAATAGCTTTTTTTAAAAGTGAGAAGCTGTCAAAGCTGAACAGCAAGAAACCTTTACATTGAATCGATAACAGTAAAAGCCTTTGAACAGGTCATCGACAATTCTGAAGGTTCCATCTTGCTCGTCATCATGGTAGCTTATCATTAAAATATCTAGATTTCTATTGATTGTTAATCCATGTTAGCTTTTAAATATGTCTTGAGTAATAGTATAATATAAATAAAAAATAATTCACTCTTTATTATCTTTCGTTGATATTGTATGAATTTCTTAGTAGAATCGTTAATGGGCTTCTATGGTATACCCAATTCTTTGTGCAAGACTCAAATTAAACCAAATACTCAATAAATTTTTATTCCTAATGTTCTGTTTTTTCTAAATCTCGATTTTAGTTCTTCAAAGTTGATAATTTCATTACTATAGATCTCTTTTTTTATTGACGGCAGTGACTGTGTAATAAACTATAATATGAAAGGTTTCAAACTGTAATTAATCATTAAATATAATTATATCCCAAAGGGATATATCCTTACCATCCAATCTGAACTCATGCTCTTGAAATTTTCAAATTTGGTCCTATGAGTTCGGCGTTTTTCAAACAATTCTAGTTTTTTATCTATGGCTGTATTTAATGTCTCCCTGCCAACCCTGTCTGTTTTAACAGACATGTGATCGGTTCATTAAACCCTGATAGTTTTGCAAGCAAATCAGTTGGGTAATAGGAATATCCTTAGCTATAATTAAAAACAGGACTTATTTCATATGATTAAAAAATTTACATGTTTGCTACTAGCAATGTTTGAGATAAATTTGCTATTTCAAATCTACGTTTAATTGATTTTAAATCGTTTAGGACCCTTCCTGGCCAGTAGACATTAAATTTTTGGCTTGAATCAGATTTACACTTTAGCAGAAATTTACAGCGGTTGCAACACAGTCATGACATTTCTGGAATTGGAATGGTATAACCCCCAATTTTCCAAACATCATCATCTTTTCTTATATGTAAACAGAGGTTAAAAGTTTTAACAATGTTCCTGTTCTCTCTATTCCACATTACTAAAGACTTAATTTTTGTGTTTTTTTGTTTATTTGTAATTGTTTTTATTTCACAGAAATCAAAATTTCCGTCTAATTCATTGATCATACCAGTTGAGCAAACAGCGGTAAAAACAATAACATGAGATCCATTATTTACAAAATATGGTGGATTTTTTTAATTATGTCTTTGTTTGTTTTTCTTTCACTTTCTTTAACTTTATTTCCTCTGCGAAATACAATGAAAGGCAGGGAAATTGCCTCAGCGTCTTTAAGAAACCTGCGTATTTAATCAACGCTTAACCAATTAAACTTTACACCACATTCAGAATAGTCCGTCATGAATGAACGGCATAGGGAAACAAAAAATTCCAATTTGGGTTCAATTCCAATTTTGCAACTCGAATATATTCTTTTTGACTGTCATCATCTTCTTTCTCGAAGGCTGTAGAAGTATAAACAAAGAATACTTTTACTAATTATATTGAATGGGAGTATCCTATTCATTTATTCATTTATTTATTGATTCACTTGTTATAAATACCCATGTATTTTATTTGTCAAACATAAGGATTTAAGTTGAAAAAAAGCTGGATACTGTTGGGTTGGCTAAGCAAGTGAAAGTACAGCGAGTTAAAGTACGGAACGAGAGAACCTATCACATATTTGTATATAAATTTCCAGGGTTTCGAAAAGTGCCGTATCCTGATATCCAGGATACGGAGCGGGATGACGAGAGGGGAAATGTCCCAAGGTTGGTTAGGTTAGGTTAGGTTAGGCTAGGTTAGGTTAGGTTAGGTTAGCTAACCAACCAAATTTTTTTTGGCCTTTTTTGTTTTCATTTTTAAAATCTTCTTTTTAGCCCGTTCTTAAGGCTCCAGAGTAGTTATCACTAATCAAAATCAGGCAGTCAATGGTGGCACTTCATCTCTACATTTCTGTTAGTCACATGGATGAAAAATGCCCGATTTTATTTGTGTGATAAAGAATTTTGTGTAAAATATTTCAAAATTAATCTTTAGACCCTAGGTGCCTCATGAAAAATTAAATATTTCGAATAACAGTTTTTTCAATCTGGAAAAACCTTCTGGCCCGATAGGGTAATCCGACAATTAGGAGACTAATACCATTTTAAAGACAATTCATTTGTATATAAATGAAAAGTGCTAGGAGAGATCTACTTTTTTAAAATTTTAATATTTGTCGTCGGTGTATATGTATTGAAATTGTATGAATCAGTATGTTCAGATTATTTGCAAAGATTAAATAAAGTCTATAAATGTTTCAAACAAACACTTTGTGACTTCAGTGACTTGTGACAACGCAGAGATGGTGAAAGCCCCACAAACATAATAATAATAATAATAATTTAGTATTTATTAATGACAGTAACATATAATTTGTTAAACAAATTGTTTGATTTTCTAATTGTAACATTTTCTAATTCATGAAACATAAAAAAATAAGTTATTCCAAATAGAAACTATTTTTTTTAATTTAACCGTTTTTTTTTCATTTTTAATTTATTTAATAAGGATAATTTTGTGTCCCATCCACTATTACTCCTCCCAACTCTCTGCTGACATGTCTAACGGCTCCAATCCTGTGGTGGCAGTAGTGGGGGTGGCATACTGTTCTGGATGTTCCCTGAAATAATAAACAAAAATAATAAACAAAAATACATTATTAAAATCTTGCATATTAAAATTATTACATATCATTAAAAATGCATAAAATATAATAATTTTTAATTTATAACTTACAATCGTCGTAGCCTGAACAAGAAGTCTGCCAAGAGCTGAATTTTTATATCATGTAGTAGATCCAAGGCCATCTTGGACCTTACACTCCGAGGCCAGGACCTGATTTTTTTTTATGAGCCCTCCAGGTCTTGAAGAAGCACTTCTTCCTCTAGAGTTAGCTGTAAAAAATATAATAAATAAATAAATAATAATCTTATGTTATTAAATAACTTACCACTTACCATGATAATTTGTTTGTTGCTTCCTGGCTGGTTGGTTGGTTGAAATATTTATGATTTAACTCCTTCTAAACAGTTTAAAAGAAACCTGGAAGGTGCCCGAATTTTAAATAAATTAGCGTATTGTGCATAAAGAAAGTAGAAAACGACCTAATTTCTATTACCAATAATACATTGATTTATAGCCGTTAAAATTAATTCTTAATTAAAAATAACTAACTAAAAATGGTTTAATACATTACGAATATTTCGAAGTCGAATATTCGTCATAATAACTGCAATTAGAACCATTAGTAGAACTGGCCATTCAACAAAGACGATAGCAAATTTGCATAGATGCTCCTCTGCCCACGTTCCAAGAAAAGACAAAGAAAAAGTTCCTGGGATAAAATTCCTAAAACAAAATGAACAATTAAATTGGATTAAATTAAAAAAACATAAAAAACAAAATCACTTACATGATAAACCCTAGAACTAAGGATATCCTTGCCCTCAGTCTTCGGACTTCCAATTATAGTCTGGGCCAAGTCGCGCTTCAATAGACAATCCCAAATTGCGTAATTACCGTGTAAATTTGCTTTTTGTGAGTTTTGCAAATTTAGTAACTACGTGATGTAAAACGTCCTTAAATTGTTAAACTAGTAGTTAAGTGGTGATAAAATGTGGACAAATAAGCTTCACGATAATGAAAACCAAACAGAAAGTAATTTGCAATCGTATAACTTTGAAACTGAGAAGGTAGATATTATAAATTGTCGAATTGTATTGTTTTTCTAGCTTCTAGCTTCCTCCTTGCTTCAGCATCCGGTTTGATGGATTCCTCGATAGGATAGAAGTACTTCGATGGCTCAACTTTGCCTAGGGCAAGGGCTTTCAAAACACGAAGGTGGGACTCTAGCTGTCCTTTACTTCCGTAGCTTCTCTTGAGCGCCTCCACCGCTGCTGAATAGTTCTCGTCTGTTGGGGGAAATGCATTGATCATCTTCTTGTTATGATCCGATACACACGAACTGCTACTTTCTGAAACTGGAATCTGAGGCGTGCTGGCGAACCGGGCATTTTAAATTGCAGTTATTATCTTCTTTTGATACTCTCAGGCATCCTCATACTCCTTTTCCAATTCCGCGTTTGCTGTGTTTTCATTCAGCATCGCTCTATGAACTGCTTCATCTCTCTTTCCTAGTTGTTCTTTCTCAGCTTCTATTTGCTCCATTAAACTGACTAGGGTTATATTTTGAGGTGTTCCAGTTGCGATCTCTGCTTCGACTGCATTACATACCTTTGTAATCATTTTCTTCATTTGTCCCCTGGCCTTCTCAGCTCGCTCCATGGCTTCTATAGGACCAAGAGAACTACAAACAAACAGAAAAAATATTAGGAAATGCTACACGTATATTTTCCTTTGAACTCTACGATTTCAATCGCTCTAGAATGCTCGAGATAGAGCCCACAACTTGGCACGGCAGTTTAACCTGTTTGTAGTATTTCCTCCTGCACGGAATGACCTCCTCACGTATAAATTACAATTCCCAAAGAAAATACGAAATGGATATCACCTGAATCCCCTCGGATGCTCAGGGGTCAGAAATACGCGAAATCTTTTGAGATTTTTGTTTTTGTAACCGGCCGTCAAACGCCCGGCGGGCAAGTGTCCGAAAAAGTGTCCGGCCGGTAAGTGTCCAGGCCGGCAAGTAACTAGCCGGCAACTGTCTATGCAGGCAAATGTCCAAGCCGGCAAGTGTCCGGCTAAATTGTACAGCCGGCAAATAGCAGGCGGCAAGTGTCCGGCCGGCAAGTGTCCAGCCGGGATGTACCATAGAATCTTTTCGACCTATTACAGGAATTTGCATTTCAATCCCTGGTTTATTCATTTTCATTACGACTTCAGGAGTTTTGACCATCAAAGGAAGAAATGAATTTTATTTCTGTGTTAAATAATATTTTAAAAATAATAAAACAGTGAAATCAAGCTATTTAAAGAATAATATTATTATTTGAATAAGATACAAATAAAAAGTTTAATCAAGAGTTCTTTAAAATCCACAGCTAGTCAAAGATAACCGTTAAATACTTCCTTAAAAGCAAAATATACCACCTATAATGTCTTCAATAATTTTTTCAAGATAATATTGGTATTATTGGGTAAATCAAATAGGGTACATATATATAGGTCTTTTAAAACCCACCACTGCAAATGGAATTATCTTGTAAGTTCTTAGATTTTCCAAATTGCCGGTCTACAATTCAGACACGCCTTCGGGAAAATTATGTTTTCAGATATTTTCAAAACATATCCAAAATAAAAATGGAAAGAGAATTTCAATAAATTCAAAAGAGCTCATTGATTCACTGTTATGTAATGGAGACGCAAGTCTTCAAATACCATTACTTTGTATTATATAAAGCATGAGTTTACCGACTGTCAAGTTTTGTTTTTGAGTGACGCTTTTAAACACCTCAAACCTGTAAGCCAATCTATCAAATTTGTAATCAGCACTAAAGACCCTTACATTATTGAATCTAAACTAACTACTTGGGTTGGTTCTGGATTTCGGCAATTATTTCAAAAACAGTACGAATCAATTGTGATATGTTATACATTTTCCAAAAAAATTTAAATTAGCAAATGTTTTTGTATTCGATATTACACAATATATTCAGTATTTACAAGGTTACAAAATTTTGAAACTATAAGGAATTTTTCGTAAATTAGTTTGCAGTTTTTCGCTATGATCTCAAAAATTAAAAACGTGGCCATATGTTTACATATTCTTAATTAGCAATAAACTTTGAAAGAAATAGTGTATTGAATGTTGAAATTGATTACAATGCTTGACCAAAAACTTGGTCTTAAGTTATTGCTGGTTAGTGGTCTATAAACTCAATCGATGATTTTATTGTTGGGACTATCGTCAATCAAACCGTTGCAGATCGGGTAACAACATGAATGTGTCTCCAAAAATGTTTACATGACTCCTCACTTTGACTTTTAATTTGACTTGGCCTTTATAGGCGTCTATTCTTAGTAGATTTATAACCGGTTTGTCGCGGCTATGAAACAACAATGTTTTCTCACTATCACCAAAACCATCTAAAATTAACTTATTTTTATCACTGAAGCATAAAACAATTCCACGGTAACTATATTGGTCGTCAAAACGTTGCAAAATAAATTCTTGTAAAAAATAAAGTCAGTTATAAATTCTCGACATTATACGTACAAAAATACTCTCAAGATTAAGTAAATTATCACGGTAGGCATTAATATTTTTAGTCTTCAAAAACCCACGCACCATTATTCAATAACTATTTCATTAAAAAAAAGTAGGTTGGACCTCAAAGCTCATGATCTGTCATCAGAAAAATTAAACTAACAGTTTTAGTCACTACTTGACTCGTCGGATTTGGATTCAGCAGTCGGGTATATCGGGTATATCAATCTTGTTTTGGACTGTACACCAAAACACATGCTCGATAAGCTCGAGCAACTTCTGAGTCATAAAGTATTTGTTGTAGCAAATCTTGCAGAACGCTATGGGGCTTGGACGAGTTTCGAATATGAAGTAGGTTGGTTGGTTAAGTTAGGTTAGGTTAGGTTGGACTTGAGACGACGGAAGAGGTCTTGCTTCGGGTAGAAAATTTCAGTATGCCTCATCAATTCTGGAAACGAGATAAAATGGAAACCCAATTATTAGAAATACAAATTCTTCAATCATTTTCAACTTGCAAGTTTTATGAACTACCTTGACTAAACCACAATAAGTACATTGAGTTCTAAAAATCTCTCGAAAACAGCCGATAATAAGTCAGGTTTTGATTTTATTGGTAACTTATCCAGAATGAATCCATCTTGGGAGGCATCGAACTTAAAGCAATTTGCTGGGGGTTGACCGGACTTCGAGTTAACATCTGGATTGTCTTCGGACTCAAAATATTTCATAGGCTCAAAGATGTTTTTAAATTTCCACGAACTGATTTAGAACCCATTAATTTTGGGGGAGTTGTTGTTGACCTCGGCTTTGTTCTTGAAGTTTTGAGATTTTCTCTTTACGAGTTTCTTCTTCTGCTTTAGAAATATGATGCAAATTGTTATGAGCTTGTGCCATATTTTTGGTGAAGTTGTCGACATGGTTGGATTTTAATTCATGTTCGAAAGCCTCAAAAAGGTCGTAAGGACGAGTCAGAAGAGTCAGGAAGCCAGTATTCTTAAAATAGTAGGCCAAGGCATAGGTGGGCATCTAGCTCTCTGCCCTCTACTCCGGAAGGCAAAAATAGTGCACTTTTTGCCCTCCGTAGGGTAGGGTGCTGGAGGGCACCGAGAGGTGCCCACTTATGGGTCAAGGTATTTTCAAACCATTGCTTATCCTTTATGCTAATTATCTTACCGTTCTGGGTTGTTGACATCCGTTTTGACAATCTTGTCCTGACTGTAAAATCTTTCTGGGCTTCTACTTCATCCGTCTGTATTATTTTGTCTAGGATGAATAAATCCATCCGAATCAAAATATGTAACTTCAACTTCGCCCGACTTAATTTCTGGAGTTTCTTGGTGTTTTTCAATGTCTTTATTATCTGAATTAATTTCAATACTCTTTGGACCAATATTTTATTCTTTGTGGTCGGGTTTTCTCTTTTCTTAATCGGATTTGACTTCTGTTTGTTTAGATGAGTCGAATTCAGTGTCTTTGTTCACAAAAGCTTCAAAATCTTTTGAAATAAGATGGTTTCACGCATAAATAATACTGTGTTATACAAGTAATTTCGACATTGTTTGACAGCTAGTATTACGTGGAATAATACGAAATTGAATTAAATAAGCTGTTTATTAAAATTGTGGATTTAAAAACAGTTTAATTTAAAAAATCGGACTTTTTAATAAAAAAAATTTATCAGATCATTTTCATTGGCTACGAAATGAATTTATGAGGCCATGTTTTTTAAAAAGTGTTTGTTAGATAATATGTCATTGGTTGTAAAATTGACGAGATTAGCTAGCTGCTGGCAAAGGAGTTAGTTATAAACAAAAGCTGCTACTCCTGCTAAAAAAACCAGTTTACCAACCTTTGCTTTACTCTCCTTTACTCTACACAACACAAACCCCTTTCAGTTTCAATGTTAAAAAGCATCTCAAATCCCAATGCTAAATTCTAACCTACGAATTACCTCAGGCAAAAACACAAAATA
>JAQGBQ010001171.1:0-13085 GCA_034698485.1 Vertagopus arboreus
TTCCACTATTGCTTTCAACTGGTCGTCACTACAGGCAGCTATTATTTGCCAGCGCCCGCTGAAGTTGCCAGTGGTCAAACTAGCAAGAAATTGTTGATTACGATAAATTCGCTCTAGTGCCATTGTGTAAAGAACAGACAACTTTCGGCTTAGCTTTCTGAATCCAAACTGATCGTTTTTTGCCAAGGTTAGTCAATTTATAAAGAATTGTACGTACCATTTACTACTTTAGTGTGTATGACAAGTCTTCAAATCGTTGCCATTTATAAGACTCGGTTGTTTTGGAAACATCAGTGTCTTCTGGGACGATTAAATTGTTTTTTAGTACATTCCAAAATTGAGACAAACCCACGATTTCATTAGAAGTTCGTTGAAAAATTGACATCAACAATTCTGTAATGTCAGATTTTTTAATTGTACTATCCTTGTAGATTATTTCTCCTTTTACATTCCAATCAAATTCTTTAACTTTTGATAATTGTTCCAATACAGCTTCTGCTTGTTGTTTCCATTTTTCCGGTACTTGTTGGATGATAGCGGATATTGCAAGTTTTTCAGACTGGGAAGTAGCTGATTCTTTTAAAACAAATGGACGTAATAGTCCCGAAGCTTTTAAATAGTCATAAAGGTCATTGGAAACCACTCTCACAATATTTGTCATTTTAATAACTCGTGCACTATTTTCAATTTTTTGGGACATAAAACTTCATGTCGTCACATGCGTAGAGAAAATTTCGAACTCGGAATTTTTCTAATGTACTTGATTGATTGTCTATAAGCAAATAACCGAATTTTTTCGAAGACACTGCGTCTTTATATGATTCATAAAGAAATCTTGGAGCATCGGGCCACATTTGCATTCCCATGAATTTTACACTTCGTCTATCTCTCTTAATATCAAACAAAATTACAATAGACGTGTTCAATGAAACCGTTCTGCAGTTCTCAGGAAACGGATTATGCAAAAGAACAATCACTGAACAATCGAGATGATGTGATTTTTTTACCCAAAAGTCGGTTAAAAAGTTTGAACCTTTTTTTGTGGTTAGTTCCATATGGAGATCATCTAAAATCAAAAGTGATGGTTCATGGCCAGTGATTAGTTCATTAACTTGCTCCTTCTCAGATAAAAAATTGACTTCTGGATGCCGAAGAGAAAACTGCTGAAATTGGTCGTTCCAGTGAACATATACGTAAAATATTTTGGCAATTTTAGTGGATATAATTTGAGACCTTTTCTCAATAATGTCAAGTACCATAGTCGTCTTACCCCCCATACTTGGAGAAACTAAAGACATACGAAATGGATGAACGAGGGTTATATCAGTTACAACAGGCTCCATGATAATACTACTTTGAGAAATGCTAAGCATGTAATGCGAATGTTTCGCCAGATTCGTCCTATATAAACATTTTTTAAGCCAGAGAAATGATATTAATGTGTAATAATATGAGCAATATGCACTTTATGCACGTGAAATAAAAAGTCTCGATAGTGTGTTTATATTTATAAACTGCAGTCAAATGCTTTTATTTACATCAAAATTACAAACATATTATAAAAATATCAATTGTCTCCAGTCATAGGGAATGTCGGAGTTTGCCAGTTTGGTGTAATAATTAGACCATTTCTCTGAGCGTTTTCTAAAGTTTTTATTCGATCTAAATCTTGTCTGACAAGGTAGTGATTATGAGGAAGTGAATGTACAAGGTCGGGTAGCAAATACCTTTTCAAATTCAAGTTCATAAATGCATGCCTGGAACGACTTATTATTTTCATGTCTTGGTTCGTACGATCTGTGGTCTGATATTCAATTATCGCTTTCATTTTGGTCCTAACCAAATTGCGAAAAAATTCATGTGACAATAGTTTTGTCACTGATAATGGCAACCCAGAAACCTTCCTACCTCCTGGAGTGTATAATTTACATACAGAACATTCTGAACTCCCTGGGCTTTTACATTCATTGCAAATGCTAAGAAACGATGTGGCAGAATTGAGCGAAATCATTTCGACTATTCCATGATCGACTATTTTCCACGTCCCACTTTTAAAAGCATTTTCTACACTAAAGAGAATTGAGGATGGATCCAGATTTGAAAAGTCAAACTTACTGGATAGTCCCTTAAGTGTATCCAAGTAAATGCCTTTTGGATCTGGAATTATTGCACAAAACCCATCCGTGTTTGCACACTGGATTTTACTTCCTGGAAAAGCTTCATGTATCATGTCAATCCCACGAAAAAATAGCAGCTTGGAGAGTTCCAAAACAGCGAATCCACAGGCTATTGGATAGGAATAAGTTACAGCGCCTCTGGATAATTGGAAATAAGAAATGTCATTATCTACTGAAGCAATGTAAAAATCCCGAAATCGATGATTAGCAGCCAATGTCAGAGCACGGGTTCTAGACAACACAGGCTGCACTTCCACATGATTCTTTGAAGAACTTAAAAATTTTCCTGTAAGTCAAAAATCGGTTTTAATACTGTGAATTGATTGTGTAAATTTTTCGCAAATCATATACTTACCGACTAAATTGCAGTACATGGATTTTGCTACGTTGCTTCCAATGAAATCACCTGCAATCTGGGAGGTTTTTCGCAAGTTGAGGAACCAGTCCACAGTTTCACGTAGGAAGGGTTTCTCATCAAAGGTCAATCCACTATGAATCGCCGTCATCTGATAACCTTGTTCAAGGTAATATGCCAGATTCTTATAGTACACTTTGTACTTTAGTTTCGGGTGAAAGTCGAGGAAAAGCATATCCCCCGTGAACGTGGAATTCGTACCTTGCGAAACTGCATTATACTGGATCTGTTGCTGCTCGGACAATTGGTCCATTGTTATTCTAGATTTGTGTGGACACTTTGGGCAATCTTGATCTCTGTCGTGCAAGAAATCAGGGCACACGATATCAACATTGAAGATAAACCCTTTGCCAGAGTCAATTTCCATGTTTGTAAAATCAAAGTTGGACAATTCTTCTGTTGTCATCCATCTAAAGTTTCCCCATGGCAAAAAACTTCTGCAACATTCTGCATAAGCACTGTTCAGGTCAATGTTTAACAGTTCCACTCTATTCTTTGCGTCCCCGTTAAAGCACTTCAACCGTTCGGTGTTCGCTGTAGCTATTGTCTGATTCGACAATTGTACTCCGCCCCTGATTCCATCGTTCAAGAATGTTATCATACTATAAAACAAAAAGAAAAGATTATAAATAATAGACCAATAATAAATTTAAAAATTTAAATTAAAAAATTGCAACCTAGTTACATACCTTGGGTCTTTGATGTGCTCGAATGGCTCCTTTACATTGGCCATGGTGACCAAATAACTGAATTGAGCTAGACTTACACAATGATTTTGCGACATTCTAAACTCTTTCATGTTAAACTTCGTCAAATGTTCCATGACTCCTGCCAGCATTTGTGTTCTAGTGGTCAAGTATATTCGCATAAAATCCCTCACATTGTTACATCCAAAAGTTACAAATAAGTTTTGCATATTGTTATAAGTTGCATCTTCCATCTGTTCTTGATTAAGGACATTGAAGAATAAATCTTTAGTTGGAAGAACCAGTCCGTCAAGGAATTGAAAAAAGCCCGTGCAACCAATCGACAATTCCTTCAAACCCAAGCACAACTCCAGTTTGGTTTCATTCCCAGCTTGTTGAAATAGGGATGAAAATGTTTCTGAATTTTTATCATCTCTGCATTTCAACCTTGCAACAAGATCATCGAGATCGGCATTCAAAAAAAGTTTCGAGTCGATCATTCGGTACTTTCTCATTAATGTCAAAGCAAGGACTTGCTCTGAATTTTTGGACATCATCTTTACATGTTTAGCGTTAGCTCTGGTCAGCCCTTTCAGGATCATGTTGTGATGAAACATTGACGCATTGTGGCCCAAAAAAACTATTGGCTTATTTCTGACGAGAAGATTGCATCTGGAGCATAATGCAATGACTGGCCTGAAACAAAAAAATATAAAATTAATTTAAAATTATTAAAGATATCGTAAATTTTGAGGGGTAATAATATTTATGTATACCTATCAGCAACAAGATGATGGTGATGACGAATTTTGGCCCTTTGGTCTGATACAGAGTAAGGAAGAAGGCATATGCAGCAAGCTTCGGATTTGTCAAATGCAGCTTGTTCTTCCTTATTCATTGTGATAGGTACACAAGTGGATGACACTTTAAACGCAACTTTGTCTACTAACCAAGAAGCTGTGGTCACAAAATCTTGCATGGGATATTCACCGTCGAAATATTTGGTGAAAGCAACCTTTCCGTCTGGGCCTATCATCACCATTGCATAGCTGAAAGGAAAGATATTAATATCCGGGTGTGGTGCTGTACTAGATGGTCTAGTAGTTCCAAAAATGTCATAATACACTTTGTAACAGACATCCTCGTACATGTGTAAATTTTTGAATTTATAATGCGACTCTTTTGGAAATCGCATAGAGGTGTTTCCTAAAGCTTGACAGAAACTTGTGTGTCTGCTCATTTTACCTTTTTGATAAGGTGCTAGACAAAATCGACAGACTTCGGTTCGCCTCTTTCCAGACTTTCCGTATAATCTCCCAACATCCTGCACAGCTACAAAATGGGAAATTTCTCTTCCGTCCACTTTCTTACGCAGTAACATCAAATCTGCATACCTATCGAATTCTTTCGCACACAATCGAATGGGATAAATGTTGGATTTTTGATGACCGTAAATGTTGATTCCAATCCCATTATTTGCCTCGAATACTCCTGCCTCGTGACAAGACACTTCTCCCCGAAAACCTCTCAAGTCCATGCCATCATTTTCGATCGCTGTTTTGAATATTTTAGTATACGATTTCGGATTCTCCCATTTTCGTTTCAGTCTTGCTTTGGCGTTTTGATTCAGCTCTTCATACAAACTGTTTGGGTGGTCATCGAGTCTGATATCGTTTCTATAAAGACAAGCAAGGACGCTCAAGATGAAACAATTTCCATCATGTGTTTTTATATTGATTAGTGATTTCCCTCTTAGAACAACGGGACTCGGGATATGTTGTCCTCCTCTTCTGGGTCGATACTGAACAATCCGAAGCTCCATGTAGTCAACTGATTGTATGCTCCAATTGGAACCATCCTTGCTCCACACGTCTACGCTTGATATTGCGTATGCAGCCGCTCCAATAATGTTAGAAGTAATCAGGTCGTCCGACTCGTAAGTGTAACGGGTAAAGGGAGCATTGAAAAGTTACTTCCTTATTTTTTGTGTTTCATTGTGCACGAGGGTAAGACTAATGTTGATTTGAGCACGAATGCCCTTGTAAATTTGAATGAGTTCGGTGCACATTCGAAGTAGATCATCAAACAGAAACTCGTAGGCATCTTCCACGCTTCCAACGACCCTCGTAAAAACGTGTTTGAAAACCAAAATTGTACCCCCATGGACAGCCGTCACAAGAGTAAATTTCCCAGAATCGAAATTCGAAGGCAGTAATCCAGCATGCACTTGTTCTCCATATCCTACTTGTGGGTTTGAGCAGTGATGAGACAACAAATCTAGAAATGCATTTCCACATCGGTGACACAAATGCTGGGTCTCTATATGTTGATCATATTGACGATACTGATGAAATATTTTGCCTGAAATTATCAAATATTTAAAAGTTTAATATAATTGTATGCAAAACAACAATATTAAATAAAAGATAAAGGACTGTGACTTACCGCATTGTTCGTACAAGCACTTAAAACGTTTCCCAAGAGGTTGCAATCTGGACCTATCCCCCACAGCAAAGACGTCAATTTCGGGAAGTTGAATTTCAACTGGTTGAGGTTGTGTAGGTAATTCAATCTGCTCAACGGAGGAAATGTTTTGCTGGTAGACTGGATTGTCAAACAAGTCGGCAAAGTCGAATTCTATTGGCAAATCCAGTTGTGTAGATTGACTGAAATCTGGGATTTCACTATCTACATCTGGAACTTCAGACATAATTAAATAGTTTCTGGTTCGCCCAGTCTTTTCAAATCTCCGATAATTTGTTGTAAAAGATCCGAGCTGAAGTTATAAGCTTCCAATAGAAGATCTTGCTCTAAAATGAGTGCAAATTCTAAATATGAAACTTTGTGGTTTATTAATTTCTGATGGAGAAAGTTTTGTTTAATCAGAGACCTTCCTACCACTTTCTGCTCAATCCCTTTCACTATAAGTATTAGATGTCTTAAATCAAATTTGGTAAATTCCGTCTTGTCGTCTTCTCCGATTCCAGTAAAAGGGTAATCACAATTTTTCGTCCAAATGTCAATGTATCTTGTCGTAGTGATGCAATTTTCGCAGAAAATCTTATTGAGTCTTCTTTGGTGACTATTCCAAACCAAAGTAGTAGAGCGTTCTCGACACACAATGTTTTTGACACAATTGGAACAACTAAAACATTCGTGATGTAACTGCATCTAAAAACACTATTCTATAATAGTTTCAAGTCTTGCTTTTTTGTTGATTGGTTCACAGTTCAAAAAGTCTATTTCTTGTAAAATTCCAAGTCTAATTAGCTCACTTTTTTGTAAAACAAAATCTCGCATAAAATATTCAGATTTGAATCTTGCAAGGTCAAGAGTATTGTCCTCGATAAAAATCTGATTCAAAAAAGAAACTCTGCTTAGTACAAGATAAGAATAAGAAGAAAACAATTTCTTGTATCCAAAGTAAATACAACAACGTGAGACTTGGCTTCCTTGGATTCTGTGAGACGTAATCGCGAACCCACTCCTTAATGGGAAAAATTGTAAATTGATTTTAGATTTAGAAGATTTGTCAAAAATATGATCTTTGAACAATGGGATAGGTACCCCTCCTTCAATAGTATTGAAATGCCAGTTGTCAAACCTTACTCACATGTAAACTGGATATTTTGGTTGGGATTGGCAAAAAATTGGTTTAATGATAACACCGCGTCTTCCGTTGACAAGTCCTCTGTTAATGGAAATATTTTTTGTTAAAAACACCACTGCACCTTCCGCTACTAGCAGAGGTTCTATAATATTTGTTAAATGTGGAAGGATTGGCTTTTGAATGCTGGTTAATTTCAAAACGGGCTTGGCTAGTTCTAAAACTTTCTTTTTGCAATAATCTTCAACGAGTCTATTTGTTGGATAAATGTGAATCGCGTCTTGAAACTTTGCTACTTCCTCAATAGAAAGGTTACAACGTTTTCTTGAGTTGAGTAAATTTAAATGCGTGTCTGTCACCTGTCTTAGTCGAAACGATTCCAGCAGCTCTTGAAATTCTGGATCGTCCTTTTGACGCTGATTTTCGGTAAGCACTACTGATTTAAAACTTCTGTATGCCAAAAGTCCTTGTCTTGCAAAAGGTGTCAGGGAACCTTCACTTGAATAAAAACTATAATCTGCAAGTGGCCGAAGTTGGCAAATATCCCCGAGACAGATCACCTAAACAGAATGAAAATGTTGATATTTATTTTCAACTAATTTTATTTTTAAAAAAATACTCACCGATAGACCTCCGAGGTATTCAGAATTCTTGAAGATCTTCTGTAGTGTTGAATTGATGTAAGAGAAGAACAAAGGGCCACAAAGGTACACTTCATCCAGTATTAAGTAATCCAGGTTCCTTATCCTGTCCCGTATAGCATTAGTTAACTTTTGTGTAGATACAAGCGTCTGAAAATCTGACGAGTGGGGTGTCAATCCAAAAAGAGAATGAAGTGTTATCCCACCAGCCCCGAAAGCAGAGTTTCCGGTTGGAGCAACGGTTTGAGACGTCTTTTTGTTTATTAAAAACAGCCTTTTGATACAGGAAATTAGGTAGGATTTTCCGCTGCCTATAATATATTACAAAATCATGTTATTCAGATGCACACATGCTTGGTAATATGTCAGTCGAAGCGATTAAATATAATGTGATCAAATCTTTCCGTACATTCATGACTAGTCTTTGACATAGTAAAATGAACATTTTAAATGAATTGTACATCAGAAATAAATTGTATCATACTTGAAAAATATAAATCTGCTAAAAATCTTACCAGCAACCCCATTAATGAGTAGTCGGAGTGGAGCACAAACGTTGTTTTTGTTCTTGGAACTACTTAAATGTTCTTGAACAATCTGTAGAGCTTTTGACTGTGAAACTGATGGAAAATGAACTTTATTTTTTGTATTTTTGGTCGAAGACTGGGACCGTAGCTTGGGAATAAAAGTTTTTAATTTTTTTATTTTACTTTCGTCAAATTTACTACAATTTGATATCCAGTCGAAATTCAAATCAATTTCTCTGTTTCCTAAGGCTTCAGCGTTCATATCTTCTGCAAGTTGTGTATAAACTGACGCTGTGTGTTTTCAGCAGCTTTTTATATCTAATAAAATTGCAGTGCTCCTCCCACGGTTGATTTAAATTTTACAAAGTTTCATTTTAAATTAATCTATAATCGTAACCTTGGGATCGTACGATCTTGTTATATAATCAAAAGAAAACTTATGTAACATTTTATTAAATGGTTGCATTATATTCTCAAAGATTGTATTCATCCGGATAATTACGTGAATAATTTTGGGTAGTTAATTAAAATCTAGCATATTGTTTAATAATCTAGCTTGACCCGGGTTATCATAACCTTCAATGGAAACGTCTAGTAGACTGTACGTAAAGTTAAATTAAGAGCAGAGTCTAATCTCAACTGAGCTAGAAGCAGTATTTTTTTTTTATACATTCATGCTCATGTCCTTATCTACAGATTAGTCTAGCCAAATGAAATTAAAATATACTATTAGCATTGGA
The DNA here is from genome assembly GCA_034698485.1 of Vertagopus arboreus. Classification (NCBI taxonomy): domain Eukaryota; kingdom Metazoa; phylum Arthropoda; class Collembola; order Entomobryomorpha; family Isotomidae; genus Vertagopus; species Vertagopus arboreus. The sequence goes on from JAQGBQ010001171.1 coordinate 8,794, forward strand.
AATTTTATCTAATCTTATGACATGAGATTTAGACGAATTTTTTGATGATTTAACTTATCTTTTTATGCAATAACTGCGAAGTTATCGCACTAAAACTCTCATTTAGAAATAAACGAATTAGTTTGTAGATTCTAATAAATTTAATGGAAAGTTTTTAGAAATGCAATCGAATGTATGAAAAATTGTCTGATCACAGCTTTTAACCTTGTCGAATAATTGAATAATACTGATTGTATACTGATGATTTGGGGTATAAAGACGCTTTAAATTTTGTTGAAGTTACAGTACAGTCTCACTTTTCTACAGAATACTTTAACATGGACAAAATAATTGAAATATTTCAATCTAATCCAATTCCCATAGTCTCAAAAGATTTTGAGTGGAGAAAAGAGAGATTTTATAGAACATTCGATACTTTTAGTCTTTTCGATGACTTAAAATTTCGAAAATCATACGATCAAAATACCCAGAAATGGGTTTTATATATTGCAAAGTTGTATACGGACTGTATGCTGGATCCTTTTAATTCAAATTCGTATTTGTATCTAACATCAGACGAGTTGGATCACATTTGTAAAAGTCTCAAGGAGTTTCTGAATCCAATAGAAATTGAAGATGAGAGTCTGTCTAGTCACCTGCCAATAGACAACCCACACCAAGATGACCACAGCAGATTTGCTCAGCGTTTCTGGGAAGAGCCAAGCGTTTCAAAGACAGTAAGCGAACGATTTTTTATGAAAGCTGTGGGTCGTAGGAAACATGATGACAAATACCATTTTCTGGTACGTTATTTCTCAAAAACAACAGACAATCTATTCTGGTCGGGGGATTCTCTGACCTTATATCAAAATGAGAATAGAAAATTCTTAGCAACGTTGGAGAAATTTCAATTGGAATTTCAAAAAGATCCATTTGTCTACTGGAAATGTGAGGAGTTCTACCAAGAGAAACCAAACGTGATGCACAGTGAGTTTGCATTGAAAAGTGTCTATGACAAAAACAGTGATGAGTGGACAACTTTTATGATGAGATACTTTTCCCCATGTGCCGATATTCGAAAACGACATGCTTATTTTAAATTCTCAATGTGTCAGCTTGAAACAATTGCCATTCATCTTGCCATAATCACAGCCGAACTACGCCAGTTTTCACAAGCTGAAAGAAAATATAATAGCAAGTTCAAAAAAGATAGATCTTTCCGACTAGAAGAATCTTTTTGGAGTGCAGAATGTGCCATAAAATGTCAAAACATTTGGTTAAGGATCGATACCTGCGAATGTTTAGAACCGTTTTGTGAAAATTCTGTCATTCGCTTTATTCAAAGGAATGACGGAATGTCTATTGCAGATTCCGAACGAATGACCCTTTCTGTTGATGATTGCGAGTTTTTAATGACCTCGTTTCTTAATATTAGAGACGATGTTCATCATCATCGACTGGGATTGAATAAACAACTCGAGCCTGTCAATTTTCAATTCCCAACGGGTGCCAAATCAATCTTGATTTAATTTTTCTACCTCTGGACATTTTTAGAGTTGTAGATATTTAGGTTTAATTCTTATTAAAAAATCGTGTATATAAAGACAAAAATATTCAATTAACTTCAGTCGTGTCCAATCCTTTTCACAAGCTGGAAGACCTCATCCTCACAAATGTCTACGATTGTAACCAAGTTATCAACTAATCGAAAATATCCTACTCAAAATATTAAACCCAGCGAATCTCTCTTGCAAGCTTTGAAGATGCAATCTGAAGCAGACTTAGCCAACAGTTCCACTCAACCCCAAGAAGGAAGCTCTAATCCAAAAGTTGGAAAAGGTTTTAAAATTGAGAGGGTCCTCAACTTTGACTCTGTTCCCTTAAACAAAACTGACGTCGGGGAGGATGTATGTGGAACGGGTGACATCAACATTCCAAAACCGTGGAAAAATCCTGATTTTTTTACGGGCAAGGAAACTTGTACTATAAACAAACTGTTTGTCAAGAAACAATATTCTGATGCTGAACTTTCATGGTTTGTTTACCTAATGAAACTCAACACCTTCAAAGTCGATGGAGTACCAGTAAAAAATGTGTACATTAGAGTTAATCTATTCGAGGTCCCTGAATTGATTAAGATTTTCAAGTCTGTTCCCGAGGAAGTTTTTGGTACTAAACTTTGGGACAAAATTCCGTCCCAAATGGCTTCAAAGTTTGGAAATCTCACCACAAAAACTGATCCAAATTATTGGGATGATTCTATCTGCCAGTCACTTCCTTCCGGCAGCCTCAAAGTTCGAGCGGCCCAAACTATGAATGGGAAATTTATCATACGGTTTGTTTTTTATTTTAATTGTCTATGTAGTATTTGTTGTAATTTAAACAGCGGCATAATTATAGTTTATAATTTTAATTTTATTACAGCATTCTCAGCCCAGTTGACCCGTCACCTGAGCAAGAATATAAATGGATTAGCCCTCAAATTCAGTTATTGTTGTCTGACACGTTGGTGCTAATCAAAGTTTTGGAGCAGTATGTGGCCGAGTATGTCAACGCTTCAGATTAATTGATCGGAACTTACATGGACTTGGACTTGTGTAAATAAAAATACATTATAATATTTTTCATTTCATATTTTTTTCAAATCATTATTCAAGAAAATGTAAATATACAAATTAATCATCATGATTTGGGCTACTAAATGCAACTTGCTTGAAATATCCATTTAAAATGTTTTGGACTTTTTTAAAATCCATAATTCAAACAAACGCATAAAATAAAATAGCAAATCCAAGATCAGTTAAATAATAATGCATAAACATATATATATATCATTAAATAAAGTTCATATTAAGACTATTGGCAGAAATCTTTATTCCGTTTTTGCTTGAGCAAGAACGTGCAGGTTTTTCTGTTCCGAAACATTGGATTTTCTCTGTTCCATCGAATAAGAGTTGCATTGTGTGGGTGTCGTTTATTATATTTACCGACGACATAGGCAGCCTCACATAATTTTCTGTCTCGCCGAATATTCTCTCGTAGTTCCTGCATAAAAATAATGTGCAAAAAATCAGTCCTTTTTATCAAGAAACATAGTATGATAAACTGTGATATTATAACAGTACTTACTGTGGTGCATAAAGACGGAGAGTATGAAGTTGGAGCAGTTGGCTTTGAAGTTAGGTTAAACAAATCTTTTTCAACCATCTCTAGTATTGAGGATGATGATGGATCATTAGTGGAGGTCATGGTAAAGGTTGTGTCTGGCATAGTGCTGGATTGGGTCACGGAGTCAATATTCATATGGTCTGAATATATCGATAAGGTTGGAGTCGTTGACTTGGTCAATGTCACTTCTGCAGTTGTTGACTGAGTTCCAGCCAAGTGATTAGTTGTAGATATTGAAGTTTCAGTGGTAGTAGCCGTCTCCTTCTCCACTTTTGATGATGTTACTATACATAAAATTATATAGATAATATAATACACTTTAGTGATAAGCAACAAGTTATTTAGAGTTGTATTATATATTTTATTTTACCATCCATCGCCACGCTGACCATTATAACTTGAGTTGAGGGTGTGGTCAAGATTCTGTCTGGAATGGATGGAGATAATGTACTGCTTTGAGTAGTGAACTGCATAGGGTCTAGATGAGTTGTAGACTCGATGATTGACATTACTGCATCTCTAGGTTGAGGTTCAGTCGATTGGTGTTTTACAGAGGTCGTTGGTTCAGTAGTAGTAACAGCATTCTGCTTTGCTTTGACTGACCTTTCTAAATTATAAGATAAAATGTAAATTAATATGACAGATTATTTGATAATGTTCAATAGTATTATAGAGTATTAGAGTATAGAACTTACCAAGTGTGGCACATCTCTTAGACGATCTGTAGGTCCACTTCAGATCAATTCCCGATAATTTCGATTTAGACACGCAAACAAGTTTGTCAACTGACGTAAGGATGAAAATACAATTTCGATTAGACACACATTTCCGACAATCCGAAATGTTTACACAGGTAGCCGATGAATATACAATACCCAGTACGATAAGAAAAATCGAAAAATAAATATTTCTTTTCATTTTGTCTCCTAGCTCGATGAGTTGTGAATGATAAGAATAAATACGCCCAAGTTATCGCTGTAAAAAGGGATGAATTAAATATACATTGTATATTAAAATATATGTCAGCAAATATCAAGCAAGTTATTAAGATAAGTATGTGTTAAGTAACAAGTACTTTGCAACACTTTATTATCTGCCTTCTCCAATTCTCTTTTGATAAAAAGAAATATGATACGGCCTTCTCA